>CANXYC010080315.1:0-12912 GCA_948193065.1 Aleurites moluccanus | reverse complement strand
TTTATATTACTTAATATACATTGATAATTATATTTTGAGTTATATGATGGTTTATGATGAGATATGTGAATGATACAGCCAGCTGCAGAATGAATAACAGAATAATTTAATGGATGATAATTATATTAAATGATTATATTTGTGTTGAGGTTGATAGATTGTGTAATGATATTGGGTTCTACGGGTGCCGGTCGCCATTGGCATTTCCCGTGCCCTAGGATCGTCGCGGTCTGGGAAACCTGGTCGTGACAAATTACCTCGTGCACTTGCGAGTATAACCGTAGCCCTTTCTATTTTAGGATGGCTAAGTTTTTTATGTTGTTGTCAGGGAGAGCTTTAGGCATTTTTTCTTTTGTAACTCAAATTTGATTTTTCTTTGACTTTTTTTTGTTTTTAGTCCATTTCATCCTTAGCTTATTTTATCTTTTAGTGAAATTGAGCTACTGTTACTTTGTTTCATTTGTCAATTTCCTTTTTTCATTTCATTTTCATACATTTACTATTATTTCTTGCAATTTTATTTACCAATTTGGTTCTGTTTTCATTTAATTTACTTTAATTGCAATTTAATTTCTTATTTTAATTTATTCGCTTTTCACTATTGAAAATCAAAAATGAAAATATATATAAAAATAAAAACAAAAATATTAATATTTCATTTATCTCTTTTACTACCCTTATTTTATGTGTTTGTGTATGCAAGATAGATGATCCTAACATTAGGAACTTGCCCCTCTCATTAAAAATATTCACAGAATAAGTAGGCACAAGAGGACCACACTCTCCGATTTTGAACAATTGTGTTTTGAAACTCAACTTGAATTAGAGGAAGATAGGATTGTAATCCTAAAGGAAATCAACAACCAGCCTGAGGTTGAGAATCACTATGGGAAGGAGGTGGAAAGAGACCAAGAAAATAATAACATATCTAATCCACAACCCACAATGAAGGAATATGCAAGACCAATCATTAGTACAGTCACTTATTGCATAAGACTTGGGGAAATAGCTTGAAATTAAGTGTAATAACCCTAACTAAAAATTAAAAAAAAAAAACGATCTAATTGTATTTACATGAAAAAGGTATTGGTAGATGGTTTTTCATAAATTCTAGGAAATGTATTGTTTAAAATTAATTATAGATAACTTAAGTTGGATAGCATGGCAGCCTGAGAGAAATAATTGGGAGATTAAATGGTATTAGAAAGAGTACTAATTTATTAAATCAATTAAAAGACTTCAAAGAAAATCCTAACTTTAAACACTCTCCGGTATTCGATTTTTAAGAAATTCTAAATCATTTTTTTACCCAAATTTTCTTCATATACCTAAAATTTGATAAATAATGGATGAATTAAAAATAGAACTGAGTAGAATTGATAAAACATAATTACTTAATTTAAGAAGTGAAAGAGATAGAAGAATAAGAAGAAGAAAATGATAATTTTGTAATTTGAGAAAGATAGAGTCAAACTTTGACCAATAATTAAAATAAATAAATAAAAAAGAAAGGAGCAAGGGATGGCCAGCCAAGTGGAAGGATTTCCACCAAAATTAAATTGTTTTATTTCTTTTAAATGAATGAAGACATAAATTAGCTTAGGTTTTTTTTTTTTTTTTTCTTAAATTTTCTTTGTCAAAAATTCTTATTGGCTACTAATTACTATAAATAAATATAATTTGAGGAAATAACCATCTTCTTCTTCCTCTTATCTTTCCTTGACTGAAAAATCCTTCATAAAATTCTCTAAAATTTTGCTTCACCTCACTCAATCAAACCACTATTTATCTTCATCAATTTTCATACCTCCATCTCCAAAGCTCATTTTCTTCATCAAAATTTATAGATAGTTAAAGCAATTCTTCAAAGGGATTCAAGAGGTAAAATTTTTAACTTGCTCTATAATTTAATTTAATGAGTTTTTATGTTAATTTATAGGTTTAATTAGTGAAAGAAAGTAAGATTATAAGTAAATCCTTAAAAATTTGGAATTTCCTATGATTTGATAGAATATTGGAGTTGAGTTTTTAAATTTAGAATTTGAAGATTCTTAAAGCATAAAAGTTATATATTTACATGTCTAGATTTTTTTTTTTAAAGAAGTTTTGTCAAATTCTTTCTGTGTTAAGAGATATAGACTACTAAGTAAGGCTGACTCGGATTAAGGTTTGTGTTAGAGACCCTATTGAGATATTAACTTCTGATTCAAGGAAAACTCAAAACATGAAAAATGTGCTTCTATGTCTTAGCTAAAATTTCGTGAAAATAGAGCACAATTTAGATATGTATATAATAAGATGCAAGTAAAATATTAAAGGTTGTTTGGATAGAGTATGCAGGATATGAGACAGAATTTAGGGCAGAATTAGAAATTCTCCCATAATTCATGTAGTAGTAAAAAAATTCTAAATTTTATATATGTTGAAGCCTGAGATTCTAATTTAAGTAGGAATAATAATTTAAGCAATTGAATAAGTATAGATATAGATATGACTGGGACAACCAAGGCTACCAGTGGGATTAAAATTGGAATTAAATCTAAGTTTTGGGAATTTGGGGAAATTGATTAATTCGAGTGTTAATTAATGTAAATAAATATCAAATTGATATTAAATTTTTATTTAATTGTATGTGTAGTATCTAAAGGGGATGACAAAAAGGTTCATGATCATCTCTTTTGTCTTTGTTGAGTAGAGAATGAAGATCGATTTTGGATTTTTACTTATAGAGGTGAGTAATATACACACTATTTTGCTTGGCATTGCCTTCTAATTAAATTATTGAAATTACTATGAAATTGCTATGAAATTCTATTGTTGGAAAAAAATATCAATTGTATGATCCATGATTAATTTCATGCCCTTTTATAATCTCAAATGATTCCTTTTAAATGAATTTGCATGATTGGCCTAATGCTTCATGTATTAAATCTTTGGAAGTGCTTAAGTTATTTTTGATATATAATGATTGAGCACTATATGTATAGCATTAATGAAATGACAGAAGTTTTAATCACATTATGCACAGTGGTTTAATGATCCTAGCTAGAAGGAGGTTAAGGTCACAGTCATGCGGTCTGATCAACCGAATGAGTAAATAGCATGCTACCGGATTGTAGCCTTTGCTTAAATGATCAATAATGATTCAGTCATTTTACGATATGATATGCTATGAATTCTTAATACCAATTTGGAACCAAACCCATATGTTAAATGACTTCAATTTTATGAATTTTTAACTGATTAATGATCCCATTGTTATTATACATTTTATGCTATCATTATCCTCCTTATTAGCAACTCCCTCACCTAGCCTTACAAGTAAGATAATATATGTATTACTGACTAAGATTAAATTCTCACCTCTCGTGGTTTAATGTTTTCAGGTCCATAGTAGACAGTGGTGGTTCCAACCCATCTTTTCCATCTGAGCTTGAAACTGACAATATCTATGTAACTGCCTCTACTATGAAGCATTTGTATTTTTTTTGTTAATCTATAGTTGCTCCATGATTATGATGGTAATGTGGGATATGTATATTTAATGTGTTTACGACTCGGTTAATATTAGTATGAAGTATTTGAACATTAATTAAATTGATGCATAATTAATTGATAATGTTATGTTAATTGAAGTAAAAAATTATGACATGAAAATGGAAGTCGATGGTATAAGGTGGAATTTTAGAAATGTTGATTTTCTTGCAGGTTGTGTGAATTATAAAAATTAAATAAGTCGATAACTTGAGATGTTATAATTACAAAGGAAACTCTAGCAAAATTCTTATAAAAATTGCGTAAATAATTTATAAGTCAATAATTTGTAAGTTATAATGGTTTCTAAGGAATCGGTAGCCTTAAGCAAACCCTTTCCCTAAAATCGTGATATCCCTAATTGGAGATGTGACATTATGAGTTAAAAAATATTCATTATAGCATACTTCTGTCGTTTTATGGTATAGCTAATGAAGATTCTCTCAACTTCATTAGGGATTTTTATGCAACCATTCAGACCTTTCCTTTGTAATGCTTAAATGAAGATCAATTACAAACGAGGTATTTTCCATATACATTAAAATATAGAGTCAAATCTTGGCTTATGACTTTGGCATCTAATTCTTTGAACAATTGGGAAGAGGTCCATAATAAATTCATGGGGAAGTTCTACTCTTATCAAAAGACTTATGAATTAAGAACTAAGATTGCTACTTTTTCTCAAATAGAGGGAGAGCCATTTCATGAAGCTTGGAAATACTTCAAAGTGCTTCAGATTTAATATCCACATCACTCATATTCTTTGTAATTACTTAACCAATTCTTTTATGATGGTTTGACTCAACAGAATCAATATATTATTGATAATGCTATAGGTGGAGCTATGGGTGAAAAGACACCAAAGGATACCTATGAATTATTTGAGATGTTGAGAGCTAATTCTCAATAAAAAAGTATCAGAGATAGAAGAGTTAAAGTCAGTGAAGTAGGAACAAACCATTAAATGCTAAAGCAAATAATAAAGTTGACTAAACAAGTGCAACTCTTGACTACAAGGGGAACTCAAAGTTTCCAAAATAATGAGGTATATGGTACTTATGGTCATGGGGCAAATGTTTGTTTTATGTCCTATGATTCTTTCAACTCAATGTCATAGGAGATTTTCAACCTAGGGGTCAAAACAACTCTTACTCAAATACATACAGCCCTAGTTGGAGAAATCATCCTAACTTCTCATAGAAGAACAATAATCAATAAAGACAATTTCAACAAAGACCACAACCTCAATTTTAGAATCTTTAGAGGCCAGCTCAATTTCAAGGTCAACCCTCTAATCATAACCGGTTCAAAAACTCTTCACTGGAGGATTAAGACAACTATGCAAACAAAAGAAGAGAACAATAAGAGGTTTGATTCCTTAGAGGCATTTGTTAAGAGATTGGAGACTCAAGTAGGACAATTGGCTTCCCAAATGCAAATCCATCAAAAAGGTAATATACCTAGTCAACTAGAGCAGACAAAAGCCATTTTTCACTAGTGCACTTCAGGATAGGAAAGTTGCTAACACTTCTTTTATTGATGAAAAAGAAGAGGTAGTTTGTTGTGCCTCCATTGAAAAAAAAAAAAGAGAGGTTATTTGTTATACCTCAGTTGAAAATAGGAAAAATGAGAGAGTCGTGATTAAAGCTTCCAATGAAAATGTGAAAAATAAGAAAGTTATTTGTGATGCTTCCTTTGAAAAATGAGAGAAAAGAGAAAGCTATTTGTGAAGTTTTCACTGAAATTAAAAAATCAAAAAATAGAGAAAAATGAGGAAGCGAAGGCTTCTATTGAAAAACAAATAAAAGAAAAAGATAAGGAAGCTAAGAAAAATAAAAAGAAAAAGGAAGAAAATAACTTCCATTAAAAATAAAAATAGCTTTCATTAAGAACTACCATCATTACTATTTCATTTTTAATATCAAAAGTTACTATTTCAAAAGTTAGTATTTTAGCTTCTTATGAGGTTCCAACAGTCAGATGTTTGTTTTCTCTATTAATCATAAAGAAGGCACATCATTGAAGTAAACAATCCATAAGTCAAAAATGGTAAGTTCTGTCATGGCACATGCTCAACTATACCAGAAATCAGACCAGACATAATTCCTAGGAAAGATTGGAGGAGTCACAAGCGATCTTACTTAAAACCCAACCTCCTTAAACATAATTACATGAGATATAGTTAATTATACAATCTCACAAGGTCATGCTTAAAGATTTCATAAAATGTTCATTGCATAATATCAATTCACACTAGCCCTAAAAAAAATGGAAGGGGAAATGAATTCTCTAGCCCTAACAAGAGATTTACATAATCATTGCATCATATCATATTACAAACATTCATTCATTCATCTAGCATATTAAGATAAAGAAATAGAAAGAAAAAAATAGAATTACACAATATAAGACATTAAACAAAATCTTTGCACACTGGACTTTGCATTTTTGGGCCTTAATGCATTTTAAGCCCATTTAACTTTTATGCTTGGACCTCATAGGTCTCATGTTATTTATTTTATTTACTTCATCCCTATATGGTTAGCTCATACAACCTAAATATACGTACAATATACTTTGCAAAATAATACGCTTCCTAGTAATCATGTCAAAACTCTTGTTTACCATGTGCCTGATGCAAAGCATATAACCGGGTCACTTCAATCATTTGGTTTATATACAAGTGGTCAAAACACATCAAGAACAATAATTCATACACCAAATTATTCACAAGTTAAGTCACTTTTGACATCAAACCTAATCATGGCATGCTAATCAATAAGACGCATTTCATATTGCAAGGCAAACTAAGTTTACTTTCAATCAACTATGCCTTATGTATTTTTTAGGTTTATACTTAAATTATTCATTCATAATATTATTTCAAGTGTTTAACAAAAATTAGTAACTATTTCATTCTATAATTGGATTTTGGTTACTTCAAATTAAGCTATTCATACTAAAAATGGTTTTAATGCAATATGCATGTTAAATTATATGTATTTAAGCCATTACCTCTTATTTACCTAATCAACTCCTTTAGGTCAGTAGCTTATCATGCCATTATATTCATTTTAATGTCATTTTAATATCTGTTTAATTATGCCAAACCATTCCATAAAAATAAAAATGCCAAAACTCAAGTTTAAAGCTTAAACTAATCAACATTGGTAATAAAAATGCATGATCATATTTTAATTTGTTCTTTCACCCTAACATGCCTTTAAATTAATTAAAATCATCATTTAAATATCTAAATTTGGTTTTATACATTCAAACATATCATATATAGCATTTATGTACAATAAAAGTACCTAATTCGCATGGAAATCAAGAAGCAAGCAAGAAGAAGGCAAGAAAGTGCCTATGTAACATAAGAAAATATCTCAGTGGCACTACTAGGATCGTGTGACCCTAATAAGGGCCTTATGGCCCTTCTCAATCCCGCATGGGATAAGAAAGAGTTGTGTGGCTCTTTTAGAGGGCCACATGGCCCTTTGGACATGACATTAATTGCCTACCAGATTCCAAATAGTTTTTTGCACTTTTAGGGGAGATTTTCGATTCTTTTTCATCCCAAATAACCCCAAAACTCATCCCTAATAATTTTAGATGTTTTAGAATCAATCAAAATGAATTTTAGAGCAGGAAAAAATAACAAAATAGTGACTTGGAATGAAAATGTAAGTTTCATACATAAAGGGTACTAAACATGCTTCCTAAATTCTTTTTACTTTCAATTGATCCAATTTTCAATTAGGAGAGTTAAATACAAATTAACCATAGATTCTTAACTTTAATTTATTTCATATTTAAAGATTTTTTTAAAAAAAAAGAAGAAAAAGAAGGATCACATGGATTATTACCAATCCATGTGATTATGCCCAAAGAACTCACATGATTGAGATGTATGATAATAATAATAATAATAAAAAAAAAAAAATAGTTACTCAAACCTGGATACACCAAGGCTTGGCAAATCGCCCTCAGGTTTCGTTTGTCTTATGGGTGGTTTCGAATACCAAGAATATCGATCGCTCAAAGAAGATCACTTATCGTCAAGTCCTCACTTTGAATTAAGCTTTGATTCAATTATATATACTCATTTTATCAAGAACGTTCTTGATATGTTCTTAAGGGGAGTTTTAGAAGAAGAAGAAATAAAACTCAATTTTGTTCCTTTAATTCTTGAAAGAAATGATTAGTTTGAATTCATTAAATGAACTTGATTGATTGATTTAACAAAATCTTTATTTTTTGTAATGAAAGTGATCTAAAATTCAGTTTAGCATTTGATTAAAATAGAGAATTATTTATCAAGAATTCAAACGTCAAAATTCAGATTCTCCAACTAGTGAGAGTGAAAGTCTATTTATAGGCTTTTCCTCAATTGAATAGGAAAAAATAGTTCCAAACGGTTCCTATTTAGGTTTAATGAAAGTTTTTAAATGGAGAAACCTCCTAAATAGTCAAAACTAAGCTTCCAAAATAATTTTAGGGATACTTGCCTAAGTACGAACTCCCCAAGCTTCCTATTTAAATTTTTATCCAAATCTTTCATTTTGATTAAAATACTAAATAGAAACCTTTTTGGAAGTTAATTTGATACAAAGAAGGGCCTGAAAAATCAAAAATTAGAAGAAAAATGGGACCAAGTGTGGCAGAGGTGAGCGCGTACGGATCTAGAGTTCGGTGGCTCGCGGAAGATCCATGTTGCCCTTCAGAGAGTCGTGTTACTCAAGCAAGGGTTGTGTAGCTCTGTAAGCCACATAGCTCTAGCAAGGATCCATAGGCAGCCAATGGATGCCACACGGGCCTGATGGTTTGCCTCAATCAGGTTCATCGACCCCCGAGCACCCGTTATTACATCCAAACCGTTCGAAATGACTCGACACTTTTTTAAAAAAATTTAAAATAGTTTTTAAACTCTTTTATACTGAAAAATATCTTAAATTGGCCTCAAACTGGTTTGGGACTAAAGGCTTGCCACAATCGGGCTTGCAACTACTCGAGGGCTCGATTTGCGTCCAGATCTTCGAATATGGTCCAAAATGATTCGAAATTATTTTGAAATATATTTTAACCTATTTTATATTAAAATACAAATCTGTATTATCAATTTCTAAGACAACCCTAGCAATTTCCTCAATCCCAAAGCAAAGGTGATCACTTGATAAGCAACCTTCTTCTCACGATCTCAATTCTTGATACTACATCATTGAGCTTTGGCTCAGACTCAAGGTGTGTCAAAAATCGGTACTAACACTAGTGTTTGAAGATCTCAACATTTAGTTCTTAACATCCTATAAAGTGGAGAAAAATATCCTACAGTTCTCCATGCTTGGAAAAAGATATTATATCTTTATACCTCAACTTAATGATATATTTGGATTTATGGATGAGGGATACAAAGAAATACATGATGAATGAGATTGTGACAAAACTTGGAATTTGCTAACTGGTGGAGAATTATTTCATCCCCTTATTTCCAAAGACTATGCCTTTAATGATCCTTTATTAAGGTTGACACATTGATTTATTATTTATTGTATTTTTAGAAGAGGGTATAATCATGATGTTATTATAAAAACTTATTTATTTATTATTTGGTGCATGGTTATGGGAAAAAATTAATTTTGGTTATTGAATGATTAACCACCTAAGTTACGAAGTAATGGCAAGAGGTTACATTTGTATAGGAACCATTGTCACCATTTTGATAGATTTTCTTAATAGGGATTTTCATATTGAAAATTATTTAATAAAATAAGCCCTTAGTGGCAATATTTTTTACCTATAATATTTGATAGATATGGGCCTAGTTTATAAAGATAAAAATTCAAACCATTGGCTTAAAACTCTTGACCAAGGACAACCCTCTCTTAAAAGAGCTAGATGTGAGGACAAAGAAGAGGAACAAGTGAAATCTAGTGAGAGTAGCACAATAGGGCCTCTATATGATCAAACATCGATTATAGCAAGAATTGACGTATTAGATGAGAGGATGCAAATGTCTCTAGATATGATTATGCAGTTTCTTCATGGAAATAATTAATTTGCTCTAGTTAATTTTACCTTGACATTATGAGTATTAGAATATTTTATTTTTAATTTATATTTATGGAATAAGTGTTAAATTTTGGCGTTTATTTTTAAATATTAGAACAATTAAATTTTAGTTTGGTTTAATTTTAATTTTAATTTTTTGATTTTTTCTATTGAAATTTTTCATGGTTAGTATCAATTATTGAGCTTTATATTTTGGTTGACTTATGATGAAAAGTGGATTGCTTCATAATTATTTACTACTATGAATAATTTTAGTACACTTTTTTACTTTTGTTTTTCTTGTTAATAAAATGCATGTGTGGTTTAATTGTTCGAATATTTTACTTACCTAATATTTAATTCTATTTGAGCTAATTTTTCTTGAAGTAAGCTTTAAAAGGTCTTTTCATCTAAAGCTTTGTAAATTAAATAGTATTCCCTATTATTTATTATGCATTGTTTAAATATTTCCCTTCCTTCACATTGATGACAATGTGAGATTTTAAGTGTGGGGATATACTAAATAAATTTTTACTTTATTTATTTATTTACTTTATTTTGTCAAAATTTAAAATTTTTGTTGAATAAATGCCTAATTTTTAGAATTTTTTGAATTATGAAATATGAACTTGTGAAATTACCTAGTCTTGATATAATTGAGTTCAATAATTTATCTCTTATTTACTATTTAATTGATATTTAAATTTTAAATTTATAATTTCATATGGTGATTTTACTATTCTTTAGCATGATTTTTTTAGCCCATTTTTGGATTGATAAATAATCAATCTTATTCGTATTGAGTGTTTACTATTATCTTGAAATTATTCTAGTACTTGCTTGTGAATGAAATTTTGAAAATGATGAAGGAAAATTAGGGTTAACCATTTAACATAAAAGCCTATTGTCACGATCCACTTTTGAGCCGCGACGGTCCTAGGGCACGGGTAAACCTAAGGTCACCGGAAATCCGTAGAACCCATGAACAATCCAGTTATCAATCATTCAATCAATATTAACTCACTCATCAATGCTTAAACTCCATTTATTACTTATAAATTTTACATAAATTTTGTCAAAGTTTTCTTTATAATTTTAATGCTATTCCAGACCCAAAACCGAATCTTTCAAAAAAATACACAACCTGCACAAGAATTATTTTATACACTTCCAATAATATGTCATCCTTATACCCTCAACTTCATAGTTTATACAGACATACATGACACTTTTAAAATCTCTTTTAAAACATATAAATTTCATTTTAACATTTTCAGTATCACTAACTTCACTATCATTAAGCATTAACATTATAGTCATTAATTACTAAACTTTAATAACAAATCACATTACATTTTAAAGTCACTTAAGTGTTAATTATTTCACTGTTCATATATCACTATTGTACTTAATCATCTAATTATATACAGTACCATGGAGCTCTATGAGTTGACACTTATAACCTTTAGAAAATAAAATTCTACCTCGATGTACTTGTCATTCCAAGCCTGAAAAGAAACTGACTTGGAATCAACCTCCTCTATCTCATTCCTATAAAAATTATAAACCATAATAGGGTGAGTATAAAAAATACTCAGTGAGTAATACATATATTATCTTACTTGTAAGGTTAGGTGAGGGCGTTACTCACAAGGAAGATAATGATGGCATAAAATATACAATAATAATGAGTTCATTAATCAATTAAAGATTCCTAAAGTTGAAGTTATTTAATATATGGTTTCGGTTTCACATTGGCATTAAAATTTCATAGCATATCATATCATAAAATGACAGAATCATTATTGATCATTTAAGCAGAGGCTACAATCCGGTAGCATGCTATTTACTCATACGATTGATCATATCATATGGCTAGGACCTTAACCCCCTCCTAGCTAGGATCATTAAACCACTGTGCACAATGTCATTAAAACTTCTGTCATTTCATTAATGTCATACATATAGTGCTTAATCATTAGGTATCAAAAATAACTTAAGCACTTTTAAGAGTTCAATAAATGAAGCATTAGGCTAATCATGCAAATTCAATTAAAAGGAATCATTTGAGATTATAAAAGGCATGAAATTAATAATGGATCATTGAATTAGTATTTTTGGCCAACAATGGAATTTTACGGCAATTTCAATAATTTAATTTAAAAGCAATGTCAAGCAAAATAGTATGTATATTACTCAACTCACTGAGCACTTCACATTTCCATTCCTTTTTCTTAGTTCTATTTCTTTGCATTTATCTCTTATGGTGCCCATCACGTCTCTTATTCATTCTCAACTCTACATATTCAATTAATTTCCATTTTAGATATTATTTAACATAAAACTACATTAATCACACTTATATTTAAAAAATTCCTAAATTTTCCAAATCACTAAGGTTTTTATGTTGTTAGGCATTAAAATTAAGTATTTTTATTAGTATTTTAGGTGTCATTTTGTACTTAATTAATTGAGTTTCTGTTTAAGTAAGATTAATTTTAATTTAGTTTTGAATTTCAATTTGAAATTAAGATTTAGTAATATTTTGGTAGATTTAATAGGATTTAGATTTGATTTTGAATAATATTTTTATTTAATTTGATTTTGATTTTGTTTAGATTATTGATTATGATTTTATTTTTGAATAAAGATTTCTATTTGATTTGATTTTGTTTTGAAGTTTTAAAAATTGAAATTTTGGATTTCAGTTTGGAAATAATCTTCAGGGGATGAAATACCGGGTACCGGTATTTGGAGCCAATACCCAGTATTTGGAGATGAGGAACCGGTATTTGAAGTACAAATGGAACCCGAGAGATAGTAGAGAATACCGAGTACTGGTATTTCAATGTGTACAACCGGTATTTCACTGAACAATCGGTATTTCACCAAATAGCATGAAATACGGGTACCCGATATTCTGAGCTCTGTAACTGGTATTTCATGTCCCAACTTGGTATTTTGCTCTGCCCTCAGAAATAAAGTCTATAAAAAGGCAACCAAGACTTGGAAAAAAGAGAGAGATCACTCTTGGAAGCTAAGGAGACTTAAATGAGACTAGGGAAAGGATTTTTGGAGCTTTAAAACCTTCAGTCAATCAAAGAGATCATCAAATAGAGTTTTTATTTTCTCTACTTGTTATTTCTTTGTTAATTTTATTATGAACATGCTTAAGTTAATGATTAGTTAATCTTTTCTTTATTTTATCATGTTGAACTAAATCCTTTTTCTAGGATTTAGATGAAGTTAATTGAATAATAAAGGTTGATGATAATGATTTATGATTTCAATTATTCTTAATACATAGTTTGATTTGTTAATTTTGATTTA
>CANXYC010080266.1:0-11546 GCA_948193065.1 Aleurites moluccanus | reverse complement strand
GTTGGAGAACTTGAGATTAACAAGAGATTAAGTGTTTGAGAGATTAAATCAAATTAATTCTTGTATTTACTTGAAATGTGCTAAATTGTTTAAGCACCTTTAGTTGTGCTATTCTTTGAGTGTTGGGAAAATTCTTGTAAGGGATTTTTCTTTTTCTACTCTTTTGTATTTCTCTTGGGTTTGAGTGTGAGCCAAATAGGAAAACACTTGTAAAGGTTTTAGTATGAGCCTTGAAAACACTTGTAAGGTTTTAGTGTGAGCCAAAACACTTGGGTTTGATCTTGCACCCGTAAAAGAATTGATTAAGGGAACTCTCAAGTGTGATCTTGAGGAGTGGATGTAGGCAAGGTTGCCGAACCACTATAAATTCTTGTGTTTTTTCTTCTTCCCTTTCCTTCCTTTTCTTTGTTAATTTTTATTTGGTGATAATTCTGCAAACAACCAATTCACCCCCCCTCTTGGTTGCCAAAGGGACTAACAAATCCGATGGTTGTTGGACCTATATATGTGTCAAAAATTCATCCACATATCCAATCCCCTTTATTTATTATTATAACTTGAAACCATACTTGATTTTATACATATTTTTATTGTTATTATTTTTATTTTTATTTTATAAAAAATTATGACAATTATTTTTGGTTTTATGCTCTGAATGATTTATTTATATTTTTTTATAAATATATATTTTTATGATATAATCACCTCAGTTCCAGAATTACCTATTCCATCACATAGTCCTAACCTTCAACCATATAATGTTCCAACAAGAAAAGTTCCAAAACAGTTAAAATTCCAACTTATTTGCAGGATTATCACTTACAGATTTCCAAAATAACAAAACCATCCTCTGAACCTAACATTTCTTATGTTATAGCTCATCCAATCCAAAATTATTTGGACTATAATACACTATCAACCTAATACAAGAATTTTTTTCCCTTCACTTATTTCAAATCTTGAGCCAACAACCTACCTTCAAGCTAGTCAATATGATCATTGGAATAAGGTTATGCAAGATGAACTTGATTCCTTAGAGGCTAATCATACCTAGACCATTGTTCCTCTTCCAGCAGGGCACAAGTCATTAGGTTGCAAATGGGTCTACAAGGCCAAATATAATGTTGATGGTTCTACAAAAAGACATAAAGATAGGCTAGTTGCCAAAGGCTATAACCAAAGGGAGGGTTTTGACTACAATGAGACATTTTGTCCAATTGTGAAGCATACCACAGTGAGATTGTTTCTATCTTTAGTACATGGTTGGTTTCTTATTCAACTTGATGTGAATAATGCATTTTTTAATGGAGAATTACATGAAGATGTCTATATAGATATCCCTTTAGGCTACTAGATTCAGGGGGAGAATAATAGTTATGGAAGTGAATTTGGAAACAACAAAGATAGTAGTAACAAAAAGCTTGATTGTTGTGATAATGGCAACAAATAAAGCTTGTTTGCAAGCTTCAAAAATTGTTATATGGATTGAAATAGGCTTCAAGATAGTGGAGTGTCAAATTCACTAATTCTTTAGTTCAACTTGACTTCAAGCAATCTAAATTTGATTATTCTTTATTCACAAAAATAGAAGGTTCCAAATTTGTTGCTCTTTTAGTGTATGTAGATGATATGACAATTACAAGCAATGATAACAACCTTCTTGATCAATTAAAGAAAGATTTGAACTCCCATTTCAAGCTCAAGGATTTAGGTGCTTTAAAATACTTTCTAGGGCTTGAGAAAGCACGGTCAAAGAGAGGAATTTATGTTTCTCAAAGGCAGTTTGCATTGGAACTGTTTTAGGAATACAACTTGCTAGGATCCAAAGTTGTTAATGTTCCAATAGAAGTGAATCACAAATTAATGCATTTTGACCAAATTTATTGAATGATGCAATATATTACGAACAATTCGTGGGTAAGCTCATGCATTTGACACTCACAAGGCTAGACATTTGTTATGCAGTCCATGTGTTGACACAATTCATGGATAAGCCATTTAGTTCTCATTTATAGGATGCATACAAAATACTTAAGTACATTGAAAAAGATCCAGGGTAAGGTATTCTTTTCTCTGCATCTTCTAACTTGCACTTGGTAGCTTACTCTGATAGTGAATGGGCTGGGTATGTAGAAACTATAAGATCTTTGAGTGGCTTCTATATGTTTATGGGAAGTTCCTTGATAAGTTGGAAGTCCAAAAAGTAGTCTGTGGTGGCAAGGAGTACAATAGAGGCAGAGTATAGATCTATAGTCACAACAGTTTATGAAGTTATGTGGTTGAAATCTTTGACGATGGACTACAATATTGAACAAAAGGAACCGGTGAGATTGCTTTGTGATAATGTATCTGCCATACAGATAGCCAAGAACCCAATATATCATGGAAGGAAAAAACAAATAGAGATTGATTTCCATTTCTTAGAGAGAAAGTCCTTCTTGGTTTAGTTGAACTTAAGTATGTAAATACAGGTGAACAGGTTGCTGGTATATTCACAAAAGCCTTGCATCCAAAAGTCTTCAATTATTTGTTAAACAAGATGAATATACATAATATATATGTACATCTTGAGGGAGAGTGTGAAATATTGAAGACAAATAAAAAAGGAGGCTGAGAAGGAAGTTATGCCCACTAGTCTTGTTAAGTGAAGCTTATTGAATTGATTCACTGATCTGTCAAGCTTTCTAAAGTCTGAGCTTCATTAGTTTAAGTTTATTACTTATTTATTTATACACGTGATCAATTAGTTAGGTTACAGTTAGTTTGTTAGCTAAGTAGTTATAAAATATGTTATAGCTTAGCTATCATTTTGCTTATTGTTTAAGCTTGTAACTACAGTAAATAAAGCTTCTTTTATACATTGAATAATAGTAGAGCATTTTCATTTATATCAAATATTATTTCACATATAATATAAATTAGGATTAAATTGATAAGCCCAAATTACTAGACTAATCAGTTCATGCTAGGGACCCTGTAAATTTAATTACTAGTTAAGTCCAATTATCTCAATTAATTAATTAATTAATAACTGAGATAATGAGTTTGATCATGTACTCTTTGATGTGTGACTTTCAAGGTTCATACTTAATTAGTAATGAGATATAATATCAATCTCAAATATCACATGAATATCCCACCAATCGAAAATCTTTAGTTCCTATTGGTTTCCTATAAGTTATGAGTGACCCCCTAACATAAGATATCACGACTACCTAATTATTATGTATCATATATGTGATAAGCTGATTACTGGCATTTTATGCACTTTGATCATAATTACATGCACTAAAATCTCTTCATTAAGAAGATCCCGATCTTGGCTAGGATCATGGTAGATGTCAAACCCTAATACAAAGATCATATGTCTACATTTCAACAAACGTTCTCGATATAACAAATACCAATGTAGAATCTCATTCTAATTTATTTTTAATCAATCGCCTTGGCCAAGGAATTGATATCAAGAACAATAGGAAAGCATGAGATCTTATCCTCGTTTACTTGAAGTAATGGATCTTGTATCTGGTTGAGCATTGGATCTCATGTCATAAAAGCAAAATTATATGCATAAAAGCAGTAGCAGTAGCAAAATTTAGCCACCTTATATGGATAGCCATGAAACCTCATATCGAAGAATTATATGCATAATTACTATCAGAACGACGGTTCATTGGCAAATAGTAAAATCCCATGTCATCTTTATCCTATGTCATAGTTTAACTACTCATTTAATGAGTGTTTATATATTTGTCCTGACATCCTAGTCAAATAGTTTGTGACTCATTACTTCCATTCTATTAGTATTTCATACTAATTAGGAAAACAAACATAGGAGATGGTCTTTCTAAACTAGTGTGGTTCAAGCGAAAAGTCATATGATTACAAACTATTTTAAGTATTTGTATTAGATTGAGTTGTCACCCTATTCTCCATACTAAGAAAAACTCACCTAACAAGTTGTTTATGGACTATATTTTTGATTATGAATATATATCATAAGGGAATAAATTATTGTCATGAGGACAATTTGTTAACTGATTACTATGTGTATACAACACTAAGGCATATTATGCCAACAGCAACTACCTAGATGCATTCAGTTAATTATCTTTTGAGCAGAAAGAGATAATAAAAATTCTCAAATCTCTCAAAATCTGAGAAAATTATTTACACACTTTAATATTTTATTATAATCAGTGTGTAGCCATATTTTTTTTATTACTCAAAACACGTTTTGACTTTGGATAAATATATTTTTTGAATTCAACTCCTCACATTGTTAAAATCATAAATTCTCCATGATAAAAAACTAAATATTTTCTAATATTTAATGATCATGTGTCTCATTTTAATAAAATTAATTTACAACTTGTCTTATAAATAAGTCTACTTTATATTTTCTCCACTCAAACATCATATTTTAAATGAATTTTATTTATGGTTAAAGTTTTTTTTTAGTGATATTATAATATTATATATCAGTTTCTATAAATCCTATTAAGTTATAGGTTTTAGAATGAATAAATGCAAACCATTTACATAGAAATTAAAAACATATATAAAAGTGAAATACTTTATTTGAAATATAGCATGATCTACATAATTTTTGAAAAATATAAATCAATGTCAATAAATCACATTTAATAATGACTAAAACCAAGTGACAAAAGAAGAGTAAAATAAGTAACTAGTTTCTTTTGAAGACTATGTAGCTGCATAAATATAGCAATCTAACAAGTTAGGATTGATTTAGTTGGTATGTATAACCATTATTATGTGTTGCTTCTGGGTGATTTTGCAGGGAAATAAATCCAACGCCAAGAACTATAACAAGGTAAATAACAAAAAAAATGTTCAATATATTGATAGCCATCCAATCTTTCCTTACTTGTATAAGATATCCAGCCCTGCAAGACCCGCAATTATAGCATAGTGTATCTTTGTCATTCCTCCATGAATTACAATCCTTATCTTTGTATGGCAAGCCTGATTTAGGGGCTTCCCAATAACTCACGTTCTTGAACTTGTACCCACAATTATGTGGGGGCTTACAGCAACCTATCTGGGAATAAAGAAAATAAATAATGATAATTGAAAAACAAAAATAATTTTACATAAAAACCGAAATTCTATTCCAAGTAATGTCTATATTAAGTATATATATCCGTTCAATGTGATAACAATACAGGAGCAAAATTTTTTCATTGGACAAATGAATGAATATACTAGTCGTGCTTATATATTAGTTAAATGTCTTTTCATTTATTGGTTCAAATGTACGAGATAAGGATATGATTTTTTTTTTTTTTTTTTAAATATAATGTCAAACAAATTTTTAGCTTCATATAAGGGATCTCAACCTAATGTGAAATAATACATGCTTGAATAGAGTCTTCCCAAAAATTTTCCTTTTTAAATATTACATTACAAATGATCTTTTATTTGGCAAGAATTAAAGAAGAACCAATAATAAGAATAACAAAATCATTAATTGATATCCCTCTTAATTGCCCCTTGAAAAAAATCTAGTAATGTTATATCACTATGATATGAGATATTTGCATCACTTCAATAGGTCAGTAATCGAATGGTTAACTTGTAATATAGTGTAGAATGTTAGGAATTCAAGCTTGACAACCCATTTTCCTTAAAAATTTCCAATATTATGGTTTGTAAATACCTCAGTAGGGCTGACAAGCTCCCATAAGATTGATGCAGGTAAGACCTCCATCTTCTTTGCAAAGGTATCACAAAATTGAGAATCAACCAAACATTTCTTAATGCCAAACCAATTATTTTGATTGATAACATGTGTTTTCAGCCAAGGGGAGAATTTGTCAAGTCTAAACTCTCTATCAGCTGGAGATTCTTCTTGAGGACCTTTGCTTGTTATAACCAAAGAAAATACAATGAAGCTTAGGAGACAAATTATAATGAAAAGCATAATCCATAAATATAGTCTATGAAGAGATATTAGTCTACAAAACAAAGCTATTAATCCCACAACTGAAATTATCAAAAGGGAAATTCCTAATATGAAAATTGGTATTTTGAGAAATCTTGCACAAGGTGTTGTGCCATAATACAGAAGTATGGGCTTCAATATATTGGAAACTTGTGCTACCATATCCATTGAAATTAACAGTGTTATAATGTTCATAATAACAAGGAGAAAGTAGCTGATTCGAGCCATTCACATTAATTAATTAATTACTATAAAAATTGAAATTTATTTATATGCAGAGAATAAATTAAACTAGAATTTTAAGAGCTGTCTTTTAGTAGCTAATTTCATCTGTTTCATCTATTACTGTATTTAATTAGTTTTAATTTGGTGATACAAACTAATTCTGGTTTTAATTTGATTTGTCTTCTACCTTTTATACCCTCAAACAGTGTGGATTCTATATTTGGTGATTTTGTTAATCATAATATTTCTTGCGGATTAGTAATATAATAAATATTTTCATTAAAACTCAAATTTTAAAAAAATTATTTAAGCAACAATTTATGCAACTTTTTTCATTTAAAAGAATTCAATTCTATCAGTAATTTTTTTTTTCAAAAAAAAAAAACTCTTCTATCAATAAATTTAAAATGATTTCTTATACAAAAGTTATTCCAAACATTCTGTATACAAATAATGTTAATTCAATTATTTTATTTCTGTAATTACTTTTGTTTATCTATAATAAATAAATATTAAAAATTTAAGGAGGTTAGAATAAATAATTTATTATAGATAAAGTCTTAATTAAATTAAAATTTTTGCGAAATGACATTATTTCTGTTTACTTTTAAGATCATTTCTTTTTTATACTTAAAAAGTGAATTCTATAAATTATTTCCTTTTAAACAAAAAAAAAATTACATTAAAAAAATTTATTTGAATTGAATTTTTGCAAAATCTTGATTTTCAAATAGAGCTTAATTCATTTGCCCTGTTTGAGTGAAAAAAAAAAAAATTCTTATTATTTCTCTATCAAACTATTATTTTTATTATTCTAAAAATAAAAATTATAAGATTCAACAATCTCCTATATTTAAAATAAGTATAACTACAAAAAAGTTCTTGTGGTTTGAGTATTTTATTATTAGGGCCTGTTAATAAAGGGAATATTATATAAATATACTGTTTTTTATTTTATTTTTTTCAATTTTACGATTGATTTTTTTTTTTTTCATTTTTACTGTTTTTTGATATATGTTTGATATATGTGTAGCATATATTTAATACATATTTGATATATATTTAGTATATGTCGTATTTTTGAAAAAATATTTTTAGATATGTGGTATTTTTGAAAAAATATTTTTAAGTATATAATATTTTTATATATTTTTTTCTAACAGTAAAAATGAAATATTTTTTATTTTTTTTGGATATTTTTGAAAAAATCCCTTTAATAAAATAAGTCATGTGGTATCCTTTGTTAGCTTATAGAAGACAAAACTTAATACTATTAATAGATGCTAACATGGGCCTATAATATTATAATATTAATATTTTATATTTTGTGAAGCACACTACACTTGAAATAAAAAAAAAAATTAAAAAATACTATTAATATTTGTAATATAATAGTATAATATATTTTTGTGGAGTCCATTATGGATGAAAAACCTTATATATAGAACCATAGATGCGGTAGAAGTGATGCGGAAGCAAGAAACACCAATCACAAATTTTTTTCATAGAATCAACTAAATTTAAACTAAAATTTCTGTAAAAAGATAGAAAGTGATTAAGATAAATTATTTACCACTAGTAGTGCAATATGAGTCAATTCAATTTTTAGTATTAGCACCCTAAGTGTGATGCCTCTAATTTATTCACAGAGTTTTGCATAATTGAATTTGCCTTTCGTTACTTGGGTGGTTATTAGATCGTGTCTCTTTCATGAGTCCAGTTTAACTTAGCCATCCTTGAATTCCTTGAAGCAGTTTAGGGTATGTAGAAAGACTACAAGTGTTAGATGTTTATTTATTTGCTCTATCGACACCAATACTTATTATCTAGTGAATGATTAAGCGAAGATGAGTTTCATAATTCAAACTCAAATCTTCAATTTAGCAAGACAATTTTGGAATCTTACTTCTTTTTCTCTCATTCTATCACTACATACAAAACAGTGAGAAAATAAAAATCAAAGTTCCATCTCTTTCTTCTACTTATAACATGCATTAAGTACAAATATGAAAGAAAAATTATAAGACAAGATATCATTCATGCTCATGTTCATTTGCAGTATCAAGATTGAAAATAAGAAGATAATGATAAAGAAGAATTTACCTCTTTTTCTGTCTCCATCTTTCTTCAATAACATGCAAAATTCAAAGTTAGAGAATGAAAAAGAGAATTCTATCTTTGTCTATTTATCCTTTTAATTTATTTGATTGAAAGATTCATCTTCTCTATCTACATCATCACTTCACAAAGAAGCACGAATAAGATGATGATGAAAAGAGACTTGTATCTATCTCTACAATCTCTTACCTTAGTGAGAGTGTTGGATGAATAAAGAATATATTCTCACCTTCTAAGTGTTAGACTAAAAAAGAGATAATAAATTTCTTCACTTACTCCACAAAACTCCGTATTTTTAAGTGGTGGTGGTAAGTTGCTAACTAGCTAATGACATGTGTCATGAGATATAAAAAAAAAATCTTCCATTTACTAGCATGTAGTAAAGTTTTATCAATTATCCAACCCTTAAATCCAATTTAGGATTTAGGGTTACAAAATTTTAAATGGTCTTTTACCATTTAATACCAAATAACTATTATTCTTTTAATTTAATCATTCCTACTTATGTCCAATACAAGTTAGGATTAAATCGATAAATTCTAAATATTGGACTAGCCATGGATCATATGCTAGGGACCTTGTAAATTTAATTACTAGCTCTATCCAATTATCTCAATTATTTAAATCGTTAGTTAATTAATTGTAATATCCACTATTTTGAAGTGTATTTGCTGATTTTAATTGTTTGGAGAAATTTTTAAGTTTAAATGAGAAGTTTGAAAATTTCAGAAACTTTTGTTTTGAACTGCAGTAGAATTCAGTATTGGCCATTACTTGCTCTTAAAGACATAATTGGGTAAAGTGTAAAGTATAAAAATTGTTAATTTATGTCTTAGCTATAATTCTGTAAAATGATTTGGTAAAATTCTAAGTATGTGATGAGTTGTGTCTATTTGAGCAAGGCTAGTCTGGATGAGAATTTCTGCAGGGATGCAGTACATATTTGGAATTTTTGGGAATGACTGAGGTAGAATTTATTGTAGTTGTAAACATGAAATATGTTTTTGTGTATGTTGAGATGATGTCTATAAAATTTCAGAATTTTTGGATAAGTATATCTCAGTGGAGAGTGTTTTTTATCAGGGCTGTTCGGTTGGATTTTGATGCAGGAGTCTGGGTGACTTTTGGAGAGTCACCACTGTTTGTATGTTGATTAGTTTGATATGAAATTTGGATATGTTGTGCTTCTGTCTGTTGATTTTAAGTGGCAAGAAGAATTGGTAAGTTTGGATTTTTGTAGCTCATTTGCGAGCTGGCTTAAGGTGGGATGTTCAGACAAGAGTTTAACTTAGAAGTATTTGGTTATGGAGAGCCAGCATTATGCGGGAAGGCATTTTCGCGGACTGGCAATGCGAGGCGGCATTTTGGCGAAGAGCTTTGGCCAGAAGCTTTTGACGAAGAGAAGTTAGCAAGGAAGCATTGTGTGAAGAGAGATATGCGAGGTGGCAGTTCGCGAAGAAGCGAAGAGGCGAAGGAGCATTGCCGAGGTGGCTTATGCGAGGATGAGTCGCGAGGAGAGCCTGGCGAGGCAGCATACGCGAGGTAGCATATGAGAGCTGGATGTGCGAGGCAGCAATGCCGGACCAAGATTGGCGAGTTAGCAAGTGCGAGCAAGAATGCGAAGTGGTTGGCGAGCTGGCTAGGCGAAGGAGCTTTGCCGAAGCAGTCAGGCGAAGGAGCTTTGCCGAAGCAGTCAGGCGAGGGGGTTTTGCCGAGGCAGATTGGCGAGCTGGGCAGCGTGTTTCTGGGCAGAGGTCCATTTAACCCCAGTGACCCAGCCAGAGATTTTCACGATTTTTCTTCCTTATTTCTTTAGCAAATTTCAGTCTTTTTCTCCAATTGGTTCCATATTTTGTTCTAAGGCATTAAGGCTTAGATCTATGCAATAGACTTCTAGATTTGTCTATTATTAAGGCAGAATCATCGAATTGAGCAGAATTTTGCAGAAAACTCAGTTTGAAGGAAATAAGGTAAATTTTCTTCCTAAATCATTTCCTTTGGATTTAATTAAGTCAATGGGTTAGGATAATTAATTCTGGGTATAGGGAATTTATTGTTAGTGAATTGCAGCAATTAATGGTAATTAATGTGGGAGAATTTTTAGAGTTTTAAACTGCTGTGAACAGTAACTCCGAATTTAAAGTGGAATTTAATGCAGTTTTTCTTTAAGAGAATTAAGGGGATATTGTTGGGAAATAAGAATAAAGATCTTAAGATAATTTATTACTAGGAAAATCATGGGGAATATCATTAATTTGGAAAACCCTAATTTTGTGTCTTGGGATTTTCTTAGGAGGAGAATTTAGAATTTGATTGAGGAAATTGAGCAGGCGGTTTGCTAAGGAGAAATTTAAGGAGATTTTGCAAGTTGTAAGTATGAACATTTTGTTTGATATCCATTCCTTGAAAGCAATACAACCAATTATTGTTACCTTTGTTAATCTATCACACATAAATGTTCATAAATTATATATTGTGAATGGCTTGATCGATATCCTTGGATCAAGTCCATATGCTTTTGCTTGTGAACCCGATTCGAATTATTGTTGTTGTATGATGATGGTCTTGCGACCACTATGCCCTTTTCTGTGATTGGAATCCATGACCTATGGATAGAACGCTCTTCCCAATGAGAGTAAATTCATTGGTCCATTGTGCACTTTGGGAACTCAGCTGGTAGGGTTCTGTACCAGTGTTCCACCTAGAGGGGACCAAGAGCTCTAGGCATATGCCTGGCCAAGCATGCGTTTGCGATAAGGTAGCAAGGTCTACTGATGCGCTTTGTTATGAGAGGTAGCATGGCTATCAATCATTCTGTAGTTCTGCCATGATATTTGATGGTGCTATTTGATTGTGAGCACTTCTGTTTCCTTGTAAACTTAACTATATCCTGATTCTGATTATGTTCTTGAAAGAAATGTTTTCCCTAAATTTTGCATTGATATAAGTATGTATATGCACTCCTTTCTACTACATGTTCATATCTTACTGAGTTTAAGGCTCACTCCTCTTCTGTGGATTTCAGGTGATAGTTTAGCTCGTGAGGGAGCTAGCAGAGAAGACCAAGCTTCTTGACTTATTTCTCGAAGAAGCTTATTGTAATTATTCTTTTGAGATACTTTGTATAATTATTAATGGTATTGTGATATGATATGTATGGGAGTACATTCTAGAGCTCCGTAGCTAGTCTTTTGGGAATAATAGAATATTTGATGTATGAATGTTATCCTTTGGA
>CANXYC010080263.1:0-60742 GCA_948193065.1 Aleurites moluccanus | reverse complement strand
TTTGAGAAAAACACATTGTATAAGGTTAAAGTGTGAACCAAAACACTTAGGTTTGATCTTGAACCTGCAAAAGGATCAAAGGTAGTGAAATACTCAAGTGTGATCTTGAGGAGTAGACGTAGGCTCGTTTTTGGCCGAACCACTATAAATCTTTGTGTTAATTTTCTTCTTCTCTTCCTTCATCATATTTTTAATTGGTTATTATTTTTAAAGTCAACCAATTCATCCCCCTCTTGGTTGCCAAAGGGACTAACAATGAGCAAATTAATATGAAATTGTAGATTGTGGAGATTGAGTCCTCAAAGTAGCCAAATTGTGGATTTTTGAGGAAATTGGTGAGATTGGCTAAGCAATTGATTGTTTAAAAGTTAAGGTGAGTTTTACATGCATCATTTGAATTGCCAAATTGATAAAAACTGATTGTTGGACACCATTTGGGAAAAACCCTAATGGGCCGAACCTTTCATTGTGATTTTCTTTGAAAATGTATAACCTTATTCTTTTATCGAACAAATATATATATTGTTATATATATCTATTTCATTGATACCGAACATTCTAAAATACCAAACCTTGCTTTGCTTTTGAAATATACTAAATATCGAACTTTGATTGGATATTGGATATTTTATATGGCATGGCCATCATTGATATTGGATATTGAATTGATTGGAAACTGAAATGATTGATTGATTGAATCCGGATACCATTGTTGTTAATGGTATCCCTTGTTATTGACCCTATTGTGATTGTGACAGAACTTCCGATTCGACAGGGGAGTAGGGAAATACTGTCGACCTTGTGCACATTGTATATCTGTACCCTAGCTGGGAAGGGTTTTGGTCCCGGTCATAAGGTCTGATCCGCCTTATGCTTACATTTGCCCTTATATGGATGATTAAGACCTATATGGTCCAACGTATTTGATATGGAGACTGTATAATTTCTTTTCCTACAATCCATCCCACTATCTGTCATTTCACACATATGAAACCATATTATATGATATTGTTGTATCCTATTGATGATACCTTATGAACTTGATATTATTCAGTTCTTGATTTTATTCCATTGATATCCTTATTGGCTGACCCAATTGTTTATTGCGATGCATGTGAATTCACTGAGTATCATCTATACTCACTACTCATTGTTTACCCATTTCAGGAGAGGATTAGAGCTGCAGAATCTAAACTTCTGTTTCTCTAAGGATTCTGCGACAGATTATCTGATGTATTTTCCAGATACTTATTTTGTATAGAAATTATATTTTGGTCTTCATAATCTAGCTGCTCCATGGGTATGTACGGGTTAGCTAGGAAATGAACATGTATCCAAATGATGATACTATGATATGGAAAATATATATCATAATTGTTATGATCCATGGGTATTGTTAATACAGTTGATTGAGAATGTATGACAGGTTGTGATTGATAATGAATGAATAGAGATTGTATACATGCATATTGTATTAATAGGACTGATATTGGGTTCTACGGGTGCCGGTCGCCATTGGCATCTCCAGTGCCCTAGGACCGTCGCGGCTGGCGAGAGCGAGTCGTGACACAACTATCTTCAGAAAATTTTTCTCTGAGTTGAATATAAATTTTCCTTAACATTTTGTGTGTGTACGATGCTTGCCAGTGATCTGCAGGATGTTTTATGGTCATGGCGGTCATATGCAAAATTTGTAGGAAGAGATGCTAGTTGAGCCTTAGCTCTTATTTCTTTTGATCCTAAAGACTTTACAAGAAATTAATCTTGAGGGTCTTTGTGATGCTGAACTTGAAGTTTTACAAGTTTGGGAATAGAAATTCATGGAAAAATATATGAAGGTTGGCAGCTAGTTCAGGAGAAAACAAGCACCAACAAAACATAAGGAGAAAAAGTTGAAGAAAGCCAGAAACATGAAACAAATGGAGAAGAATAAGGCAGACTTTTCAAGGATCGAATTCTTTTTTAGGGAGAAATGAATTTGGTATGTATGCATTTACATGTCCTTTTTTAAGAGATAATTATAAATTTGGTATATGTATTTTTCAAATTTTTCTATTCTGGTATTGGATAAATTTTTTTTATAATCAAATTCTTGAATGGTTCAAATGTACATTTTACTCCGTTTTATGATTGTCTGATAGTTGATTAGGCATTATGAACCCCATTTCTCATCAAAATAAGCTTGCCCCATCAAATTTCCATAAAAAGAGTATAGAAAAAGACTAAACTAACCTTTTATATTTAACTAAGTGCAATACATATAACTTAATCACAAAAACCTAAAATTACCATACACTTTAACTCTCACTTTAACTTCTTACCCTTTTAGCTGTAAAAATTGGGGATTAGGGATTGAAATTGATTTTAGCAATATAATTTCAGTAATGTGAATCATCATTAATATTCATTACTCCTCATTTTCTCTAATCGTAGTTAGTCGTCATTTTGCTGCACATTCTTTCCATTTGAAAAGCTACAAACACTCTTCTTATGGTTTCTTATGGTAAAGTTTATTAATTTTGTTGGGTTATATTGATTAAAATATTATTTTCTTAAACGTAATCACATCTTATTAAGCTTTAACAAATGGGTGTTTGGGTATTGTGTTGATAAACATATTTCGTTGTATTCTGATTGGGTATTCTTAAATGATTATTTTTCCTTGTTTGCAGAATGGATGTGCAGGTGATAAACATATTTGATAGGGGAATCTTTGTTGAAGAGACTAGTGGCCCTGAAAATTTAATATATGTGGGGGTGATATCACAATAGTAATATATTCATCACTTATAAAAAAATCCTGAAGATTGGGTTCATGATGTGTATACGAAGGAAACATACAAAAAAAAAATTCTTTTATAATGGGTCCTATGAATAACAAGTTTTGGCAAAAAAAGATCCACTTCAGCCTCCTCCAGACAGAAGAATGTCTAGCAGACCAGTAAAGAATAGAAAACCTGAAGAATATAAGCTTAGAAGTGGGACAAAGCTATCTAGAATGGAAAGGTTAATGACTTGTCAACCCTACTAATGTGAAGACATGTAAAATATTGAAAGAAAGGAATAGATCACAAACTACCATAACCAAATGAGATGCTAGAACAATAGTAGCAACAATAGAAAAAGGCCATCTAAATTTCACATAAGAACCATATTATCTCTATTGATTAAATTCTAATGTTAATTTATGCTAATTATGACTACAAGGTTTTGCAGACAAGAGGTGGTAAAAGGAAATAAACAAGAGACTGCTTTAAATAATACTCAGAGTGCTATTAAGACATTTTTTAATTAGCTGAATTAAATTAATTTTGTGTGTTGATGTCAGTTAGTATTTACATTTTAGCAACTAATATCATAAAGGAAAAGAATTAGAAATGAGGACATAATGAGGACAGTATATCACTAGAGAAAGATTCATACATACTGAGGACAGTAAAAGAATTGGAAATGAGTTGGAACCTAACTTTATGTCATAGAGGAAGATAGGTTTCAAGAAATGGGTGAAGCAGTTTATCACAACCTCGCAACTTTAGTTATTAAAATGCTAGAATTGTTAAAATATTTGGTTTTTTAGCTATATAAGACAAGTGTTCATAATGAATTATTAATTCTTTCATGTAGGAAAATGCACAAAAAAAAAATAGAAGCCAAGCCTTCAGCTTCGAAAAGGAAAGGAAGAAAGTATCAACTATAAAGTCCAAGTTGTCAAAAATCCAAAAAAAAAAGTGATACAAGAGCATTAACTGTATCTAAACCAATAAGTGCAAATCAAGCTATGTAAGAGTCAACAGCTTAAGACAGAGATGCATGAACATTGATCCAAGCTTTTGTGTGTTGGCTATAGTTTTTGTTTTGTTAAGTGTTGCAATTTGTCCAAGCATACTAAACTTGGTTTAAGGTCATATTTGATTGATACCAAATAAATCTCACACTCATCCCTAAGATAAAAGGATGAATGCAACTCTAAAGACTGACAAATTTTCCCTTATTTCTAGAATAACTTGAATGATATAAACCTGCTATAGAATGTAATTAATCCTGCTAAACTAAAATAAGTATTGAAAGGGTTCACTTAAGCTTCTGAAATTTATAATATAACCTTTATAGCAAAAGAAAATCCAAAAGTAGCTTCCTAATTTATATACAAATATTTTTAACATCCAAAAGGAGATTAGATCATAGAAAACTAACTATGCTAGAAAGATTTATAAATATTTTTAACATCCAAAAGGAGATTAGATCATAGAAAACTAACTATGCTAGAAAGATTTATAAAATTAGATTAATATTTACACTAAAAATGAATGTTGGTATGACCTCCTCTAATCTCTGAACTGATATGAAGGATGTGAAGACAACATTATCTAATGCAATTCTATAGACATTGATTATCTGAAATGTTTTAAGAAAAAATAAAAGAGGGAGTATAAAAACTCAGTAAGCGGGTAAATAGATAACAAAGGGAAACAAACAAGGTTTTGATACTAGTTGGGTACTATATATAGAAATAAACTACAAAATAATCAACTGAACAAATAATTAATATTTCTAAAAAGACGTTGAATAAAAAAACTGTTCAAATTCTATAAAGAATGCTAAAATTTAACATTTATATAAATCTTTATCCTTGTACTCTCAAAATATGATTCCTACATATCTAAACTTGCAACTTGGGAGTATATGATGACGTTGACATCCCAAGTGTTGTAAGTTGATCATGTGCATGCGCAAATCTACCTCAAAGGGCTGAACCACCTAATATGTGCCCTAAAGACTATGTGTATATCAAGAATGGTACCAAAGACAATATAATTTAGGTATATGCTGAATAAAGTTGAGCTAAGTTGAATAATTGCCACCGGTTATTACAATGGAGATCTTATAGATTCATATAAAGAATGTATCAGGCTACTTAACCAACTGTATTACTTAATTTTATTTTTGTAATCAAAAATTAAAATATCATTATCTGTTCCTTTTTTTTCATATAGCATGCATAAGAAAATGCCAATGTTATTAATTTATCTACTCACATAAAAATTGCAGAAAGGAAGCCTTGCTGGTGGAAGTGTCCCTAGGTCTTATATTTGGGATAGAATCCTTACCTAAAAATAGATTTTTAATAACAAAACATAATAGGAATCCTAAAAGGCACGAAATGCATGAATAATAATCCTAAAGTGCGAAGGAAAATCCAGCAAAATTTTGACGTAAATCAGAATTTTTCCAAATTTTCACATTTCAAACAAACAAAAAAAATGCCCAATCCTGACCTACAATTGTTCTCCCATCCGCCATTCATTTTCACAGCTTTTCTCCTCCTAGCAAAAGTTCAACTTTTCTAAATCAAGATTTATATTGATTTCTAAATATCAACTCCCTTTCCAACACATATAATTGTAACATCCATGCTTAAGATTCACTAATAAATCTTAATAAAATGTGAATTTTTTAAACATTAAGTTAAATATTTTATTATTTACATTTAATTCTTATTGTCCATATTCCAAAGATTGTTTAAAATCATGACATTTAATCTCACATTTTGAAACTAATACCATGTCTAGTGATTTATAAAGTGTGTTTTATATTATAATATGCATTTACTATCATTAAAACTATTTTAAAAAAAAAAATTACAAAAGTTCTAGCTTCAAATTCTGAATTTTACATCATATTATATATATATAATCCTAATTAATTTTACTTTATTAACTTTTATAATTGTTTTTAATGAATTTTCAGCTAAAAGAGACTATTCTTAAACATTTTAATATACCCATTGACAAATCTAACATATATGTGGGTGTTTAGTGCCTCGATTAAAAAATAGAGGATTTAAAATCCAAAGTTTTGTTAATTGAAGAGAAAATGAGTTGAGCTTAAAATGAATTGGAAAAATGGTTGAGTGTATTGGATTAATTCGATTTTTAAATTGGAAAAAATAACTGTGTTTTTTTTTAAGTGTTTGGATAAAATATATGAGTAAAATGTAAAAAGACTAAAAAGGGCACGATATATAAACCCCTAAACTAGTTTTAAAATCCACATATGTTCTTCTTCCCCAAATTAACATTGCTATTCCCCAAATTAACGTTGCTCTTCTGAAATCCCTAAACCTGTGTATAAAGAAGATGACTGAAGTATTCTCTTCTACTTTCAGCTCATCTAGGATAACTATATATGACCATAATAGTCCTTCTTGTCTATATACATCATGGACAGATTTAAACCCAAGTCGTCATTTCTTGAGGTGTCCTTATTGGAGGGTATGTTTTCTTAATTTGAAATTATATGAAGTTAGATTGTTCTTAATAAAAGTAAATCATTTTACCTTTGGTTTGATTTCTTGACTTGTAGACTCACGATTGCAAATTTTATTGATGGTTGGATCGGGATTTAACTGTTTATGAGAAGGCCATTGTTCTAAAATTGCTTGCAAAAGTTAAAAATTTGAAGGCAACACTATTGCATGTAGAAGAAATCAATAATGTGTTTGAGCAGCAAAACATATTTTTGAGAGATATTATTAATTAAGAAATATGAAAGTCAAATGGAAGTTGACAAATTTAATATTCATGTTCGAAGGGTGACAAGCTTTGCTCATTTCCATTGAAATTAGTTCTATTATGTGCCATATAATTCATGGTGATGTTATTTTTATTTTTATTTTTTTTTAATTCATCAAGGCATCATCTTCCATATTCTAACAGTTGGAGGTTACCCTAACTATTAAGGAATAGTCATAAATATTTTTATATTCTATATCTATATGATAGTTATATTTAGTTTTTTTTTTTAAAATAATATTTAGGGAGTTGTGTGAAATCATTACATAGTTGTGTTTTGGAAAGTGAGTGATTAGGTGGGCGAGTTTTAATGTGGAGTTGATTTATTGGGAAAGTGGAGGTGAATTTTCAGTAAGTGTTTTGAAGGGAGTGTTTTTAGGGGAGTATAAATTGTGATATTTATATCACAATTTTAACAAACTTCACAAACTCTTTCCCATTTGAACGATTATTTCACAAATTCTCTCCCTTTTCTTTTGATTTTATGTGTGTTTGAGAATAATTAGTTTTCCCTTCTTGAAAGCATGGCTCCGAAACAGGAAAAAAAAAAACAAAGAAGAACATTAGTAAATCAGCCTCACCTTTCATTTTCATGCCATCACAGCAACCACCAATCAGAAAGAAGTTTGTGGAGTAACTTATATTTCTGAAAGAGCCCTACATTTCATGGTATGCTCGAATACAAAAAAGACTTATTTTACCAAGTATGAAATTATGTATAGACACTGTGAACAATCTAAGTTTAACAAATTCAATCAATTTGATGATTCAAAATGTTAGGTGAGAAGAATTCGTAAAAATTGATTATCCTACATTTCTTAGGATAGTGCATGAGTTTTTAACCACCATCCGTGTAGAGAAAGATTTTGTTGCTTTATAGGGACAAATTAAGTTCACTTTGTTAGGAAAAAATTACACAGTGACTTCACAAGGGTTTGCTAAAAATTTTGGGTTTTATAAGGAGGGTGAGAAATTAATTTCCACAACTTTAGATGACAAAGCATTTTGGTGTGAAATAACTAAATCAAATGATGTATATGATCCAACCTGTTCAAAATCCACTATGATTGTTGACAATGCTTTGAGGATTATGCATCGATTTATTACTTACAGTGTTAGCTGCAGAGGTGATAGTTACTCAGTTGTGCAAAAGCAAAATCTTTTTTTTTTCCTGTGGTGCATGGTCAGGGGTGTCAAGGTGGAAATGGTAGATTTCTAGCCCTTCACTTGGAAGGAAGAAAAAGGGAAAACTGTTTTATGGTTCTTTTATCACAAAAATTGCTATTCGTTATAATTTATTTGACCCAAATGCTATTATTTTGGTTCGTTTAGATAGGGGAGTCAAAGATTACTTGAATTTGCAAACTCTAGCCAACATAGGGTTATTGGCAAGGACAAGTGAAGGCAATTATGTCTTCACCAACAAGGACAAGGATGATGTTGAGCTTACTGGCCTCCCAAGAAAGTGTAAGATGATGTCTACTCCATATTCACCAAGTATAAGCAAAGTGATGGTTGTTATCGAGGAGCTTCAGGAAAAAATTAAGTCTGTGGAATGGATGTTTGCTGTTTATGAAGAGAAGGCTGATAAAAGGTGGAAGAAACTTAAGGAGTACATGATGCGTGATAGCGAACGAGCCAATTGTGGTTGTGTGTGCTAAATTATGTTTATTTTGGCAAGAACATTATTATGTTTATTTAGTTTATATGCTTTAATGGTTTATTATGTTTATTTTTACGTGATAAACATTATATGTTTGGTAATTAGGTTATATTTATATGTATTTTGTGATGAATATTTTAGCAGCATTATATGTTATGATATATTTCTAGCTTTCAATATGTTATGGAATGAAGTATGTTGAATGTAAATATAAAATCAGCTAGATATATTCCTAAATTATATGATTTACATTTTGTATGGTTCTTTGTTTGCGATGGTGAAAGTAACAATAAATTAGTAACAAGCTATCAAAACACATAATTCAATTATTGAAATAGGATACATGATTCATGAATGGCTTGAATAAGAGTAATTGAAAATGTAAAATGCTAGCTTACACTATTTCTATAACTGTTTGGTATAACATGACCATGTTTTACGTTAATTTGGTAACTGTTTGATTATAAAACATAATGCATATGTCAATGCATTAATAATACCATAAGATTAATAGCATAGACAATCACCAAAAAAAAATAATATGTCTATACCATTAATCTTTAACTATTTGACTATCCACCCAAAAATATACTAATCCAATTGAACAATTAATTATTTGCATGGCATAAAAAAAATACTGACAAAAAAATACTTGTGTTTCAGTATAATGTTTATGCCATTAACAAAAAAATGTCTTAATTCTTTCATATTTCCACTTGGATATCAACCCTTATTAAAAAGTGATTCAACAATGTTGATCCTCAGAGCATACATATATACAGCACTAGCAGCTGATGAACCAGCAAAACTTGTCTCTTAATTGAATACGGCAATGGAGTGATGTGCATCAGCTCCATCATTGGTGGGTGGTCTATATATTTCTTGCTCCGTGAGAGTGAATGCAGTGTCTTTGCCTTTTTTCCTGATGTAATTATAGACATCCAAAGATGCAATGACAATTTCACACTGGGTCTCCATATTGAAGTTAACATGGAAATCTTTGAGAATGAAAAACCTTGCCTTCCAAACCTCGAATGTCCTTTCAATAATATTCCTCAAAGATGAGTGTATGTAATCTTTCTTTCATATTTCTTGGACTTTTTGATGTTGTCATAGTAGCCCTTTGTCTAAATTCTTCAATATAATATCGCAAATCATCCCTTTTGAATGGTGCAAAATATCCTAGGGTGTTGGAGTAGCCCGCGTCTACAAGGTAGTATTTATCTGTACGACATCATTCATTTTATACAATTAGATTTCAAAAACATCACTTACAACACAACCATGTATTGAACTGATAAGTGAAATTGAATAACTTAACCATTAGTTGGATGTGGAAATTGTAATGACAAGTCTTCCTTGCTTTGTAAAATACGCGTGTCATATGTTGATCCTTCCCAACCAACCAAAAAAAATGTGAACATCATAGTAAAATCACAAATTTCCATTATATTCTGAGTGAGATAACCTTTCCTTCCAATATATTTTCCTGAATCTTTAGCTAACAAAGTTGCCTTCACATGTGTCTCATCAATAGCTCCTATACAATCCTAAATAAACATAGTCAATCAGAAAGTTGACATTGTTGTGTAATTTATTATGTAATTTAATTAAATTCTGCAAAAGATAAGCAGAAGGTTAAATAAGAATCTTACCTTGAAATATGGAAAGTACCAAGAGTTTTTCTCAATATATTCAGGACATACATTATAGTAATTTGCCTCTGGCTTGATGATATCAATGGACACCCTTACAACAGCTTTCAAAACCTTATGAAAATGTCAGTGGACTATTTCTCCGAAGTGCTAGAAGGTTTCTTGAATAATCCTATTCCCAACAAAATATCAATTGACTCGTGCACGGTTAAATGATGGTTGCCTTTTAAACCATATTTGTTAACAAGGTCATCACAAAAAATCAATAAAGACAATTTGATGCATCCTAAAGTTTTCATAGCACTGAATATCGTGGCCATGAATCATTTCCTATATGAGCTGATGACCATTGAGTATTGATGTTCTTCTAGGTGTCTTATTCAATAATGGGTCAAGTTGTAATGCAATTGCATATAATACAACACCAATTAAAGCATCATCAACTAAGGATGAAAAATATGTATGCTCATGAATTTGCATGTCACGACCCGCTCTCGGGGCCGGGACGATCCTAGGGTACGGGAGATGCCAAAGGCGATCGGTACCCACAGAACCCATCATCACATATATACAATCACATACTATACATATCAATCTATAATCATATACTCACACAAGCTTTATTAATTCTGTTACTGTGTCATTCATTCTGTTACTTTCTGAAATTATCATAATCATATACATCATACTCCAAAATATCTCATACACTTATATATATACAATCTGTCTATATCATTATACAATACCCATGGAACATCTAGTACACATACATAAAGATACAATGTTAAATAATTACACTGTCTTTATCAGACTGCAGAATTCCTTGGAGGAACAAAAGCAAGGAATCTGCCTCCTACTCTATACCTGGAGATGGGAAACAGTGAAAGGGTGAGTATATATGATACTCAGTGAATCTAATATGCATCGACCAATAAAATAGGTAATGAAATATCAATAAAACAATAGGCAGATTAAATAAATGACTTAATCTGCTCAAAATCTCTGAATACAGAATCAAGTACAGAATATGACTGTAAGTCAACAATCATATCAATAGAGAGTATATCACATGGATAAGACAGATATAAAGCCATGAAACGCATAGAATATGTGTGAAACACATAATCAAACTTATATCAATATACATAAGACGGATCAGGTCTTATGACTAGGACTTATAACCCTTCCCAACTAAAGCATAATAACAATACATTGTGCACAATGCCGACAGTATGTACTCACTACCCTGTCGGGGCGGTAGCTCTGTCAAATCACATCGAAATCAATAGAAACAATAAACACATCAATAGATACTAGTTCACAATAATGGCATCACCAAGTATCAATAACTCATCATCAATCAATTCAATGAGCAATAGAATCAATAGGATATCAATAACAATTGATTATATAATGACCAAAGGTTTAGCAACCAACAATGGGATCAAACATAAGTTGGTCATTTACGGATAAAAAGTTGACGCAATTGGCATGCCATTATCGCTGGCGACGATGGTATTCAAATGGTTAGCCTATGGATTTTTGAGCTAGGCATTTTATCAAACATATTATGTGCAACAATGAAATGACATTTTAGCAAAGTTTTGGTGCAACATTGATATTGCCCTAAATATCAATAACAACACACATTGTAAGTAATTCCATAAGCATTATATGCACATCAATAAATATCATTAAATGGATCAAATTGGCTTTGGAAAAACAAGTCAAAATGAAGCAAAATCAAAGGCAATTTGCCACATTAGGGTTCGGTCAGAATGGCCTTTTTGTGAATGAATTCAAATCAACATTTTAACACTTTGGACATATAATTTGATGCATAAAAGACTCACCTAACACCCCAAATAAGCTAGCAAAATTAGTTTGCCACTAATTCCTTCAATTTTCCTCAAAGTAGGCAAAATATGCAATTTTCCTCCAAATGATTTTCTATAACAATTCAATCATAAAATACTCATCAATTAACTTTCAATTAACTTATTCTACACTCAATTTACATATACTAATCCAATTTCATAAAATCAAATCATACAACTTAGGTTTATGGTTTGAAAATTGGGCAAAAATGTTATATGCATCAATTGATGCAATTAAACACATTACACAATCTTACTAACATCTAATAACCCTAAATCAACCATAAAATCAAACAAAACAACAATTTACCTCAAATTGGTGCTTTGGCCGAAATCCCTTAGTTGTTTGTTCTTAAATTTTTCGTGTTTTCTATGGTTGCAAATGTATGGAGGATGAAGAATATGAAGTTTGTTTCAAGTTTCCATGGTTTTTCCTTAATAAAATTGAAGAAAAATCAATAGAAAATGAAGGAGAAAATTTCGGACAAAGGAAGAGAAGAAATCGCTAAAATTTTGCTAAGTGTGGCTTATATAGTAAGTCACATTTGGCAAATTTCACTTTGATCCTTAAACTTTCCTTAAATTGTGCTTTTGTTACATTTTCTTCTGTAATTTATTTTGACGATTTCGTTGGGATTTGGATTTCAAAGTGAATATTCAAACATCTTATTTTTATTAATACTTTATAATAAAAATAGTTTCAAAGTCGTTCTGAAACTCAGACAGTCCAAATTTCACTATACCTCTAAAGTTTTATTTATTTACGGTTTTGCCATCGCTTACTATTTCAATGTTCATAAATATTTTCACCTCTTTCTTTTTACTATATTTACACATGCATATATATAATCATTTACCCTTTAGTCAGAATTAGAAATTCATCTATCGACCGGGCTGCTATTTTTGCGACAGCGATATCGACACCGACAATTTTCGAAAAAGTTTCTCATTTTCACTCTAATTGAGTTTTTAAAATTATCTTTAATCATTTCGATAATTTCAAACCACATACTAAGAATTTTAATCATAAAAACATGGTAAGCTTTTCTCTAGGGTATTATATTGCATGTCCTCATAATCATCTTCATCAGATTCGAACTCAAAATCTGCCATCTTCAAATTTTATAAATGCAATTACAACATGGTTAGAATATGATAAGTTATACAATTAAAAGTCCTTAAAACTAATTCATACAAAATAACATTGAAAATATTATTATTATTATTAATATAAGATTCATAATTTCACAAATACTGTTACATAAAACATAAAACATAAAATGAAAAATAAAAAATAAAAAATTAGCACACATAATTCATAATAATTGTTCACATTTCATCATATTAACACAACCATGTTCAATGAAAATGATAAAAGCAAATGTACATAAACATAATAGTTCTCAACCTACTTGTGATGGTGCCTCTCCTCTAAAGCATGTGCTTCGCGCGCAGTCTGAAACTTGAGCCATTGAAACCTAAGTTAAGTTCAGGTGTTCTAATAAGCATGAAAGATTGTCTTGCTTCCTTCCATGAACAATGAAATTGTTGTCATCTATATGAAGCTACCTTTATCGATTCCTGGTACATCAGCCAAAGCAGCATGACATTCTTTGATTGTAGGACCCATAATAGCAACAAGTACAGGAGATGAATAAGTGCTTCTATTAGAAATCGCACTAAGGACAACATTAAGTTGTTTATTAATAAGTGCAACACTTGATTTACGTTGGCATTTGCTGACATTTTCACATTGGGGAAACAATATATCTGGACCACTCGGGTTTACAAAGGCATCAGGTTCAGTCTCATCAAGATTAACAACATTATTAACTGCATCTTATTTGCTATCCCCAATTTTCTCATCCGATGCAAGTAATGCTTTAGAGGCAGATCCATCACCACTACTACATTGTCTCCTAATATTATGGACAATTGCAGGTGAGAACACTCGATCACCATTGGCAATAGTTCCAGGGAATAGAGGTTCATAGTACTTCCAATATCTGTCAATATTTTTTCCTTGAAACCTTGCGTAATCAACTTTTTCCTAGCAAAACCATAAATATTAAAACCCTACTCTTTCTTCAATAAATAAACATGATTGTGTCTTTAAAGTCAAATCTATGATACTTAAAATAAAATTTGGTAACTTGTACCTTTATCTTTCTCTCCCACCATTCATCAGAAGCTTCGATTTGTCCAATCAATGCATCAAAACCTATTCAAGTCTCTTTATTCATCAAATTGTTGTACATCAACTAATCTTTTTGCACACATCCCAGTGATTTTTTAATTTATCTTTCAAATAATTTTCTCTTGATTTGTCGTTGAACTTTTCTACTATGAGTTTCCATCCAGCTTTAGTAAAAAATGATCGTTGGCCTAAACAATTTTTCCACAGCCTTCAAACATATTTCAAAAAATACCATACTCAATATCTCATCCCATTTAGCTTTGTTGCTTTCACCACTCAATCCTTTCCCCTTATTAGTGCTCTTAGTTGATTCCATGATTTCCTTAATAAATTTTTCACTAATTCATACAGTGACTAAAATTAATCTAACCCAAATAGTGTGAATCGTTCAAAAATTATAAATTAAGAACATGCATTCAAATAGATTCCATATTTTCAACACCAAGCATGACAGAAAAAAAAACAACCAAACAAAAAAAAATTAAACCAATAACCACAGATGAAGATGGATGAAAATATCTTTACTCATAACATAAATAAATCCATACCACGATATTACAAGATTCAACAGCAAAATAGAAAATGCTCCTCAGATTTTCAATGAACCAAGTAAACGAACAAGGCAAACAGCTCCAAGGGTTTTGCAAAATTCATTTTTAAATGAAAATGGAGGAAAGAGTAAAGGAAGTCAATAGCATAAAATGATTGGGGTAATTTTGTCTCCAAAACCACATAAATCCCTCTAATCATTAATCTGATTTTTAAAAACTACCTTGAATAGCGTTTATTTTTCGCCGATTTATCCCCTTAAAACGCCAGTCGTGATTTTAAACAAACACTATCATATTAATGAAAATTACGATTGGTATTTTTTTCTAGCCCAATGCGTATTCTTCCTCTCACAACGTGCAAATAAATACTCTCTCTATATAAAATTCAATAATAGTTATTCAATATTAAAACAAAAATGAAAATATAGGAAACTAATTTTCAATAACAAGAATTTAAATAGAAAAAAGAAAATTAAAATTTTAGAATCACTTATCAATAGAGAAATGGTTTAGAATTTATGAATCGGTAGCCAGAAATATTAAGTTTAAACAAACCCCAAATTTGTGATCAATGGGTTAACTAGTGAAAATAGAAGTTAGGGGTAATAGATTCGGTGTGGTTGACCCGAATTTGGTAATTGTGGATAGAGGTGGAAGTGAAATTGATTAAATCAAATTGAAATTAATAGTTTCTAATTTATTTAGTTTAAAAATAAAGTAAATTAAAATTTTGATTTGGTTTGTGGTTTGAATATTTTTTTTTTAATTTCAAATTGATACAAACTGAAATTATATATATATATTATTTTTTACCATTATTATGATTAAATATATTTTATTTTATTTTATTTTATATAACTAAGCTTAATATTAATTTAGAATTTAAAAAAATATCATTCATAAAAATTAACTAAAGATAAATTAAAAATAGTCTAATTCTTGAGAAAAAAATATAAGTTTTGAATGTGTTAATTAATGAAATATATAAGTTTTAGGTTATATAATATTAAATTATTTTTTAATTTTTTATTATCGATATTTTATTTATATTTTTTTTAAAATTTATAATAAAATAATGATTATTTATAAAAAAAAATTAATTTAAAATTAATAAATTAAAAATATTTAAGTCGAATCAAATTGATAATTAACTATGATTATTTAATTTAATTTAAAAAAATTTAAATTAAAAATTTTAATTTAATTCAATAATAATTTTTTAAATTTATCAAATTAAATTGATATGACTTCTCACCATCGGTGGTTGCTTGGATTGGCACTCAACCTGTCCTTTTGCTTCTTTCCCCGAACCCAATACTCCCTTTGCCCTTTCTCTTTCCTTTCATTCAATTCTTTTAATTATTTATTATTATTATTGACTTTTGGCTTTGTGTTGAGTAGCGGACAAAACTCAGCGGTTTTGACCACCACAAATAATAATTATTATTATTATTTTAATATGACAAAAAGGTTTCTACAATCTTTTAATTACTTATCTCTAATTATATATTATTTTATTCATTTGGTTAATTTAAATAGAATATTTATAAAAAATTAAGATCTACCTATATATTTATTATTATTAGTCCTAACTATTTTAATATTTTCAAGCTCAATCATATTAATTAATTTATCTATTACCACAAAAATTAAAATAAATATAGAATATTGGAGCATGGATGTTACAGTTAAGTTTTAGGTGACATTGCCAGTGTTATCCGAGCATATTATATATTTTGTAAATGCAACAATATGACATTATATTCTACTTTTTCTAATTTATGAAGAATCTACAGTTATAAGATATTACAATGTCTAATGCTATTTAATATATAGTTCAAGTACCTAATTGACAATGTTACATTGCATTAATTAGACAAAAAGCAACGTGCATAATTAAACTCTTCTAATTGACATTTTATCAAACATGTAATGTGTATAGTTCAAACATACTTTTCATTTACAAATTAATATTGAATACATTTCAATTGTAAATTACTTTAATTACATCCACCAATTTTAATCCAAAAGATTGAGTAACTTTCTTTCTCAAAATATATATGATTCCTAATTAAACACCTTCACTTTAGTAAGATTATATCAATTAACACAACTATAGCTAAACACCGAAGCCTTTCTCTAGTTTTGCTCCTCTGCATCTGTGTTTCCATCCTTCTCACCCTCTGCAACAACTTAGGTATAATACATCTGACCCTTGCACATGTTGGAGGATCAACCCACTGATAAATCCCCACAACCACCCTACATTACGAAATTAGCAAAGTTAAACACTTGCATTTACCAATTGCAACTTCTTAAACATTATATTTAAACACTTGCATTAACCATATTTACATTTCGTCTCGTGCATCTCCTTCCTGGATTTGTAGGTGTCCATGACATCTTCAACGCATAGGGATTCATACACCCATATATCTATTCTTCCATTTCTTCGTTGCCTTCACTCATTGTCTCCAGCTCTTGATTTGTTTCAATTTCTTTTGATTCTTCTTGAGCATGCAAATGATTTCTTTTGAATTGATTTTTAATCTCAGAAAATCTCAATGGTGTTCAACTATTAGGATTTTTCTTGAGTTATTTACCATTGATGCAAGGTTAATTTGGTCTTTTTCCTATATCTTTTTTATGAAAATCTCATGTGGCAAGCTGATTTTGACGAGAAAACAAAGCTTGTAATGCCTAATCTCAGCTAAGTATAAAATAGAGCAAAAGTCTATATTTACAAGTACTTGATTGCAAAAAAAAATTTATACAAAAACTAAAATAGAAAATTTTGAAAAATATATACACCAAATTTATAATTATCCTTTTTTTTTAATAACAAGTTTTTGTAAACATATGCTCAGGTTAAGATAATAGCTGCTAATTACAACCCTGGCTATGAGATAAGGCTTTTTAAGTTACTCAGGACTTGAGACTGATATATATCTCCTGTTAAAGCTATGTGAATCTATGTAAATGACAGAAAGCAAAACCCTAGTGCTCTTGCTTATAATACATGAGAAACTTAGGGTTAATGTATTATGATAATTGCCATCTCTGCGGATTTGAAATCTGAGAACTTATTTGATATAAATAAATTCTGCAAAATTTTATGAATTCATTTAAATCCTCACTTATCATGCTTGGTAAGTCTTAATGAATCTTTTAATTTATGGAATTGGTTACAGATGAACCAAATTACTAAATTGATGTAATTTGCAAATGAATCCAAAACTTAGTAGTCTATAAACATTCCATATTGAAATGCATTACATAACAAACCAAATATGATAATTCATTTACAAGTGAATTTTTTTATAAAATGCATTTGAAAATCAAATGAATTTCATATTTATTTGTCTCGAACACAATGTAAAGGAATTGATTCTTAAAAGTTATATAGAATTTGGAGGTTTAGTTTCTGGGCAAGAAATTATGAATGAATGACAGGCTTTGGCATTATCTTAGGTACAAGCCACTCAAAAAATCCAGAAATAGAAGAAATATCTCTAGTTTTTGTATAGATATATTTAGCATCATCAATCTACGACCTTCATGTAATTTTCTTTATTCTTATTGAGCAAGAAGATGAAACACATCAACAAATTACTGGATTGCTTTGTCATGAAGCTCCAAATAATGGAATCTAGAGCATAACTAATTGGCAATTATAAGTGTCTTCTAATAAGCTTTACATGAAAAATATAGCTTCAATAAAAATTTGAAGGATCGATGCTAACTGCTAATACTAAACTAGGCTTAGAACTTCAAATTTCATCTAGTCTAAAGCAGTCACGTTGGACATCCATGGTTGCTCGAATTCAATACCATCTTCACTGCTATTGCAAGAAATGAGCTTTCAAAGAAAATGAAAAACTCATGTCTCAATTGAAAGTTTTAAAAGACTCCTCTGAAAAACTATCTTGTGATAATGAGTAGATTTAGAAGTCAAAGCATCTTAAAGATTAGCTAGCTCAGCAAATGACTACTTGGACGAAAGCTTGTATATGTATGACTAATTATGTCAGCAACAAGAGGAAATTGCAGGGAAGCAAACAAACAGACAGGGATGCAAGCTACAATAACAACAGGAATGGTAGTCCATTCCAATCCATGGTAAAGAACAATGAAAATTGTGGCAGTAAAAGCTACCATCATAGTAGTTATGGAGATGAAAAGGGTAGCCAGTCCCATGATTAGCTTGTTCGGTAACGATAGGAGGAAATCTTCTTCAGCATAACGTGAGGTCAAAATGGAAAGGAATATCAGAATCGAAGAGGCTGAGGAGAATAAAGCAATCGCATCTGATATGATAAAAACCATGAACAACCTTGTGTAAAGAAACATTGGCCTGCCTGTCTGTTCATTATTTCCTCCTGGTACGGTGAAGGCAGCAGCAAACATCACAGTCGCGATAAGTGTTGCAACAACCATGCATGAAGAAGCAGTGTCCTTCATCCACTTCTCCCCTTCTCGCTTCAAAACTTTATGTTCTAGTGTAAATAGACAGTCTGGTGTTTTCCCCTCTGAGTTTTTCATTTCAGTATACAGGGGCTGAACAATCTTCTCCACTTCCTGAAGCCATTAATCACAAATAATTTGTTATATAGCACATACATTTTCCCTTACAAACCAAAAGCTTTAGGCAAAAACAGATCAAACCTTGAACCATAATAATTCCCGTCTCAGTTGCAGAGCTGCTCCAGAATCAGTATTGAGTCGACTTGGATTTGGTAGCATTCCGGTCAAGTGTAGCATATTATTGTTGTTCTCATCTTTATAAATAGCTATAAAATCTTTTAGTGCTCCTAACTCATATATTAGATTAAAGACCTTTTCTTGTCGATGTACAACTGCAGTGTGAAATATGCTTCTACTGTGCTCATCAACCTTCCATATAAGATCAGGGTGCGAGCGAATAAGAATAGTTATGAACTCCACAATGCCAAATTCTGCAGCTGTAAAGAGTAATCGAGTAGGCGTTCTAATAAATTCTGTTATACTTGCATCCTCTAGGTACATAACCTGTTGCCAAAGTTCCCTCACTAGCTCAAGGGCTTGAATATGCCTTAACTTGATGTTATAGATCAGGTTTATGTCTGGAACTGCCAAAAAGTGTCCAAAACACTAAAGTCAATCCAAGCTTATCAACCTTTCAACGCATGATCATAGTTGGGACTTACCCAAATAGGCAATGCTTTTGCGAAGTAGCGATTTCGTGGTTGAGAAAGCTGCAATGAGAAAGCCAGAATGTTGAGATGTATTTCAACAAAAGATGACAAAATAAATCTAATTTTTCAAAGTTTGAGAGAGAGACAGAGAACCTTGAATGATCCATCGGCCAATGTTACAACCATTTATGAAAGAACTTGAAGATTGTAGTTTCACCTGGAGACCTTTAGATACCATAAGATTATTTGAACATCACAAGCATATGCATCAAAATAATATATCATTTGATTTCAAGTAAGAACTTGAACAATGTTCAATAATTAAGACTTTCAGTTTTTAAAGGAACAGCCCAATGATAAAAGTTTAGGACCTCCATTAGGAAGTTTTTAGTTCAAATCTCATCCATGGAGGTTATGAGAAGAGAAGAGTTATCCTTATTAAGTAGCCCATTAAACATTTCAATATGCTAAAGAAAAGAAATAATCAAATATCTCAAACCATATGAACCATTCCCTTAAAATTTAATGTATGTTGTAATACAAATATTATAGTTCATATTTGCATGCACAATCATACCAAGATTTTGATAACCTCCAAGTAATTTAATTAATAACTAACGTGTCTTTGATTCAAAGATACTGGAGTCAGACTCTAGGACTTTGAGGCCTCGAGTTTGAGCCCCAGTTGAAGCCAAATATACCCAAAAAAGAAAAAATAGAGTAGTTTAATTAGACCCATGACTCTGCAAGCAATTACTTGCGTGTCTTGAGTTAACCCTAGTTGATGTAGTCAGCCAACCTTGCGCCATTTAAGTCTAGCAATGACTTACCAACGAGAAATATTGAAACTATTTATTTAATAGTTTGTGTTCATATAAAGTAGTAATTTGAAGTGCAGGAGATTTATATATTAGTGAGTGAGAAACTAACATGAGTAGATACATCTCTGCCAAAGTCCTAGTTCAGTTCCACTGTAAAATGCACTTGGCTTTCGAGACAACACATGAAGAGCAGTTTCTCCATTCCCATCTCTAGCTATCGCTAATTCAGGATGATTTTTAATCAATTCCAGTGCTAAATCTGGTTAACAAATAACAATATCAATCTACCCAACAGACACTTGAGTAAGTAGAGTAAAGATAGATAGAACAGCAAGTACCAAATAGATTGGAAGTGATAGCAGCAATAAGAAGACCGATGCGATCCTCTCCAGAAAGATCTGTGTAATCTGTTACAGAATAAAGATACCTAACCATATCCCTTCTTCCCAAAAGAACAGCCATATAGAGAGGTGTAGCTCCTTTACTACCTCTAACTAATGGCAAAGTTTTGTTCTTATTGACCAACACTTTAGCTATTTCTGTGATTCCAGATACAGCCGCGAAACATAAGGCGGTATTTCCCACCTTGTTCTGCAGAGCCAAGTCATCTGCTGTCATCCTTTTCACTAGTTTCTTCACAAACATTGTATGCCTTGCCCCAGCGGCAATGTGAAGAACTGTTTCTGATCCCACTGTAATAGTAGCACGTACTGCGTGTGGATTGAATCGCAGATAAATTTTTGCAGTTTCCCAGTCCCCTTTTAGTGCAGCTAGATACAAAGGAACATGCCTAGTATTGCCACTTTGTTTCATTTTCCCTGCCATTGCTAAATCAAGACCACCATATGTACCATCCAAGTTTTTACCTGGAAAGAACACGAGTAAATTGTACTAGTAGTCAAACTTTTTGCATTATATTTTCTTCAGTTGAACATGCCTAATAAATCAGAAGAAAATTCAGTAATTATTATGTCCTAATTTACACGAAAGAACAATATATACCTAGGCTAGTTGCATCTCTTGTTAGTGTAGAAGTCGCAGAAAAGGTTGGTGCCAGCAAAGGATTTGACATTTGCCCTTCCAAGAAGTATGTAGGGCTAATTGGCTGATCTGAAAATGAATCAAAATTTTTGGAGGAATCCTTCCATCCAGGCACAACAGTAAGGTTTCGACAGGGAAGAACTGATGAATGAAGATTGAGGCTTTGGATATCAGAGAATGGGGTCTTTGAGTGATCAGATTTAGGTGGTACTTGCAAATTATTGAACAATGCATTGTTGTATAATACAACTGAAGAAGGAGAAGGTTCAAAACTGATGGTAGAATGTGGTTTAGTTTCCTGTATAGAAAGATCCCTAATAGATATTGCTGCACTAAATTTGTCACCAAAATCATAGGATTGTCTCTTTAAATGTTTTGCAAGCCTGTTTTCAGACTTATTATCTGAGCTCTCAGTAGATTTTGTTTCTGGAAAGCATGACTTGATGGAGGGACTCTTTTTAAATTCAGATGGATTGGATTTTCCTGATGCCATCCTTCTTTATTTGATTGCTAAGAACAAGTAAGAAGCCATACAAAAGTTAGTAACATTATACCATATATTACTATTCAAGATCATTTTTCAATTTCTTTTTATTCTTCTACTTTCTTAAATACCAAGAAGGTTATAACTTCAAAAATTAAAGTTGCAATTCATTTAGAATCTTAACAACTCAATCCAACTTAATCTTAGTCCCAAAATTAATTATTGTCAGCTATATAAATTATTGGTTTCTACTCCAAACGATTTTGAATAATACTATATGATACTTATAGTACATCTAAATTATATTATATTAATTTTTTACGTTAATTTATGTTTACCTCTTTATTTATTTATTTTCTCTATTATAAAAATCTTCTTATATCTTCTCATCACGTGTAAAACCATCTTAATTACTAAAAAAAATGTTAGTATTATTATTCCTTACATGTGCATTTACAATTTCATGCATTTCTTGAATAAATATAACGTTAAACAGATTATGAAATAATAAATGGTTGGAAAAAGACTCAAATAGATCATTCAATTCAAGAGTTATAATAAGGAAATTATCTAAGAAAGAAAGAGAAAGTAATTGATTTGAGTACCTTTCTTTTATCAGCATTTCCCAAGAACTTCTACGGCTTCATGCATTCATTTCTGCAAGTAATTTTCTCTAACCATTTCATTCGGATCTTTCTTGGATTAAAATGGATGCAAAATAATGATTGAATTCTTGAAATAACACGTGTGAAAGTAGTGTATGAGAAGGATGAAGGAATATGTGAAGTTATGATTTTTTTTTTCTCTTTCTAATATTTTCTCTAATATATCATTAAAACTAAATTTATTTTTTTAAAATTATTATTTAATCCCTATAATATAGTGAATTACATTAATCAAAATAATTATTTTTAAAATTTAATTTAGTGGTCTCTACATCTTATGACCGTCTAACTATTTATTTATTTATCTTTTTGTTACTTTTACCTATAACTAATAAAAAAATAAAGTAAAAAAGAATAATAAAGATAATTTTATGTTACAAAATTACCTTTCAATTGATGTCTCTTCCTCTCTTATTTTTTTTTTCTTATCTTCAATACAAGTAATAAAAAAATGTCTATCAATCTATGGTATTCAACCTTTTAATTCAAAAGCGGATCCATATTTGGGTAAGGGTACGTGTCTTGTCTTGAATTTTGAATTTTTATTTTATTTTTCAATATATTTTAGTATATAAAAATTAATATAATTAATATTTTAGCCCCTAATTTTTTTAAAAATTCACTAGTTAATCTATATATTTTTATTCTTTCAATATAGTAGGTTATTATTCCGTGCATTTTACTATTAAAATTTTATAAAAATAATAAAATATCATTTATTTATATTTAAATATTTAATTTCAATCATAATTAAATTTATATTTTTTTTATTATAATAACTTGCATGAAGTAAATCTTACAATTTGAATTTATAATTTTATTAAATGATAACATTAATATTAATTTTATAATTTAATTGCAAGTTTTAAATTTCACTAGAATAATAACAAAATTTTAATCAGAAAGATAATTATTTGTCAACAAAAAATTAAAACTTTAGTTCCAATTTTTAAATCAATAATATTAAAAATTATATCATAGAATTTACAGATAAATTGATAGAAGTTTTCATACCAGCACTTAGCAAATTAAGAGAAAAAATAATAAATTCTGAGAGAATTATTTCTCTGACAATATAATTGTGTTCATTCTTATATTATTTTATGCGTCAGTTTCTAATTCGATTTGTATTTACTATGTAAATAACACTATTAAGTCCTATTGATTAGGGGGTGACATTGATTCGATTTGACTGATTTGAAGGATTATTATCAAATTGAACCAATATCTTTAGTTTGAAAAATTTTCAAACTAAACCAAACCACCATTATAGTCAAATCGCAGTTTCAGTTTAATTTGGTTCGATTTAAATACCTTCAGTTTATCGATTTCAAATCAAATATTTTTTTCATAAATTGTCATTATTTTATTATAAATTTAAGGAAAAATACCAATAAAGTATATGTAATAAAAAAAATTTTAAGAATAGTTTAATATTGTACAATCCAAAATTTGTCTATTTCATTAATTAGCATACTAAAAATTTATATTTTTTCACTTTTTATTTATTTATCTTTAGTTAATTTTCATGAATGATATTTTTTTAAAATTCTAAATTAATGTTAGGTTAAAAAAATATGTGGTTGTATATAAAAAAAAATCAAATATATTTAATTGTAATAATGGTAAAAAATTATATATATATATATATAACTTTGATTATATATATATAACTTCGATTTAGTTTGGTTTGAAACTGAAGAAAAAAATTTACAAACCGCAAATTAAATCGAACTTTCGATTTATTCTATTTTTAAATCAAATCAAACTAAATAAATTGTGAAACCATTGATTTTATTTTGCTTTGGTCGATTTAATTCAATTTAATCAGTTCGGTCAATTTGACTTCCATCCCTACTATTGACATAAAATTATTCCCTCTTTTTACAATTTTTGGATTCGTCCCTGTTTTAATTTGTCATTCAATCATCTTATGAGTATGAGCATGTTGATGTTTATTTATTTTTTAAAATTTTAAAGAAAGAGGAATTAAATATAAATTTGTTGTTAAGGAGAAATCAAGCTCCATTCTATTTATTTAGATAATACATTATTTACCATTAAACAATATTTAGTAGGGTGGCATCAGTTAGGTTTGATTGGTTTGAAGGATTCTTATCAAACCAAATCACTATTTTTGATTTATAAATTTTTTAAATCAAATTAAATCATTATTATAGTCAAATCGTCGATTTCAATTCGATTTATTTTAGTTTATCAGTTTCAAACTAAATTTTTTTTTTCATAAATCGTCATTATTTTATTATAAATTTAGGAAAAAACACCGATTAAGTATTAGTAATAAAAAAATTTCAAAAATAGTTCAATGTTTAGTAATAAAAAAATTTCAAAAATAGTTCAATGTTGTACAACTCAAAACTTGTCTATTCTATTAATTAACATACTCAAAATTTGTATTTTTTTTTTCTCAACAATTAGACTATTTTTTATTTATTTTTAGTTAACTTTCATGGATGATCTTTTTTAATTTCTAAATTAATATTAGGTTAAAAAAATATGTGGTTGTATATAAAATAAAATCAAACATATTTAATTATAATAATAGTAAAAAATAATATATATATATATATATATATATATATATATATATATATTTGATTTGGTTCGATTTAAAATCAAAGAAAAAATGTTCAAATCGTAAATCAAACCGAACTTTCAGTTTACTCTAATTTTTCAAACCAAATAAAACCAAATTAATTATAAAACCATCAATTTCTATTTGGTTTGATCAGTTTGATTCGATTTGATTGGTTCGATCAGTTTGACTTCCACCCCTAATATTTAGGTCTCGTTTGGTTTAACTGTTCGTAGCAGCAATTAGCTGTTAGCTGATAGTTGATAGCAGGTGGTTGTTACCTAATAATTGATTGTTAAAAGTGTTTGGTAAAATTATTATTAGTTGTTAGTTATTTTTATGTTTAATGATTATTAAGGATAAATATTAATATTTACTTTTCTATTTAAATATTATTTTTAGAAAATAAATTAATTTTTTTAATTAAAAAAAAGAAACTTTTTATAAAAAATGATTTTTTTTAAAAAAAAAAAGCAAGAATTTTTTTAAAAAAGTTTTGATTTGAAACTTTTACGAACAACAGTTGTTTAACTACCTAACAGTTGTCAATAACCAAATACTATCGTACAATTGTTGAGAATCAAAAAATTTTACCAAACACCCACTCAGGACCTGTTTGGTTTAGCTATTCATAGTAGTTGTTAGTTAATAGTTGGTTGCTGTTACCTGACAGTTATTATAATTAATTGTTGCAGGTGTTTGATAAAATTATTATTAACTGTTAGTTACTATTATATTCAATAACTATTAAGAATAAATATTAATATTTACTTTTTTATTTAAATAATATTTTTAAAAGATAATTTAGTATTTTTAATTAAAACAATGAGTTTTTTTAAAAAAATATCTAATTTGAAACTTTTACAAATAACAATTATTTGATTTTTCTTAACAACTAATCATTATTAATAACCAAACGCTATCATACAGCTGTTGAAAATTAAAAAATCAATAATTTTATCAAATATTCACTTATTCATTCAGCTAAGTAGCTTTTGTTTTGTTTTTATTTTTATTTTTTTCTTTTAAGGTTTTAAATCAAATTATTTTTGCATATTTTTACCTTTTAAGACCGGTTTTTTTTTTTTAAAAAAAAAAACCTAAACTTATAATTGCAATAGGTTATTCCGATTTTTAATTTTTTATTCGAATAAAATTAATTCGAAATTGGAATGCGATTCTTCCTTTGGAGATAATCATCCATTCCTTTGACCCTAAGGAAGTTAGATTTTTATTCCCGTATGAATCAAATCAAACATTTAATATTTGGTCTTAATATTGAAATAGTTGATATGTTTTGAGAAATAAATGATTTAATTTGTATTTTATTTGGTAAGATTGTGTAGTCATTTTATTTATTTTTTATATTTTTTCATTTAAAATTAAAAAAATAAAAATAAATTTTTATACAGAAAGTACCCAAAACTATCCTCATATTTGCTGAGCTACCTTGACTTCACCAAGAAAAGTGCTTCTTTTACAAGTCTTCTTATGATGGACCCAGTATCATGGACAAGAAATTCAAGCTATTCATCCTACTCTAGATTCAAATCTCTGAACTTGGTCTTCGTCCTCCGCCTCTAGCCATTGAAGTCTACAATAGCATAAGCACTTACTGTCCCTTGGCCGTCTTTGGGCATCAGATTCTTGGCGTTACAAACTTCAACAATCATTTTTCTGGTGCAAGATTCCTGCCATTATTATTAATTAATTTATTTATTTATTTTTGGTCTGAAGATGAAAGATTCAGAAATTGATTGAAAGCTGGAAGTATTAGAGAAAGCTTAATTTGATTTTTGGAGAGAGTGAGGATACTGAGAGAAGGAAAGAAAAAGGATGTGTTGATATGAAATGAAATTGGGATGGGCCAAGTGGGGTTTAAAAGTTGTGAAGGGAAGCGACGGATTGGGTAAAAATGGGTTTCGATTTTTTTTTTTTTTTTTTTGATATAATGAATCTAGTCAAAACTTTGGTGGTTTTGCAGTTTAATTCAAAAGGAAAAAAGCATTTGATTCAAAGGAAAAAGGTACTTCTTGAATAGTCGGTATAGCATATGGAATGGAAAATTTAAGACTGGATGAAAGTTATTTTAATTTTTTTATAAGTATTTAATGTTAAAAATAGTTGAAAGACTAAAAAGTTAGCAGTATTAAAATATAAAAATTAAATAATATATTTTTTAAAATATAGATATTATTTTATGATTTTAATTAAAATTTAAAATTTAAATTATAATTTATTTATCATAATATAAATTATATTCTTGGAGTAAGTACGAAAAAGTATTATGTGATTTAGATTATATTCACTTGTAAATCTGTGTTTTTTTTAATAAAAAAAAGATTTATATTTTATTTTATTAGCAATTAAAAATTTAAATTATTGACCCGTTAGTTCGTGACTATTTAATATTGATGTGGCTTATATGGATTCATTTCTTTAATTTTTATTCTAAAAAAAAGGACACGTGAATTTATAATTATCGACGTAGCATTTTATTTATTTTTAATAATAAAATATTAAAAATTTAAATAAAAAAATAAATTTTAAGTTTTTATTAAAAATTAAAATATTTACAAAATAAGAAAATTTCCCTTATTCACAAATTCTTTTGTCAATCTTTTTTCCTTTTTATTCTTTTCATCAGCAAATCCAGTTATAATTTTAATCAAAATTTTAAAAAATCAAAAACAAAAATTAAATACTAGAATTGCAGAAGAACCATCGCCATTGAACTAATTTTATTAAAAGAAATATTATTTCAACTCCAACCAAATATTTGTTAATATAATTATAAATTACATAATAGGGACAATTACTATTAAGTCTTTATATTTTGTCATATTATACTAAAAAATATTTGTGTTTTCAAAATTATACTAAAAAATTCATGTATTTTAGTTTTATTATACTATAAGATCTTTCAGGTCATATTTTATCTATTTTCCGTTAGTCAATAATATAAAAGTCAAATTTTAACTAAAATATTTTATTTATTACCCAAATACCTCTCATTTCATCTTCTACCTCCACCCATTAAAATTCTTTTCCGTTCCTTCTTCTTCTTACCTAACAAATAACCTCCATTTTCTTCTTATCTAAAACTCTATCCTAACAAATAATATCAGATTAAAGACATTGGACACAATCAACCAACACAGATTGTCCAACATTAGACACCATCGACTAATATAAATATGTATGAGTACTCGCTGTTTGATCTTCCAAAGAGTCTTGCTAATGCTTCAATGGAGAAGATTGTGGAAAAGTTTTTGGGTTACAAGGGGGCGAGGTTGGATAGGGATATAAGTATGAGTGATTGGGGCGATGAGGATCTCTCTGACGAATAGATTGTGCAGGCTAGCGTTGATGCTCATGTGTCCTTTGAAATTGACAAGCCCCCAACTCGATTCAATAACTACAATAACACTTGCTAGAATCCAATTAAGTTGCAAATATACTGAAACCAATAATAGAACTATTGAACAACTACAGAAAAGCCGATAAAATAAGGGGAAGAGAAGTGAACTTGAAAACCTGCAAGCTTAATCCCCGTAATGACCAAAATTAAGGAAAACCCATAAACAAGGAATATCGCAGACACAATGATTTCAACAAAAATAGTTGTGATTAAGAGGGAAAGGAAAGAAGTGAAAACTGATTTGATAGCTAATACAAGCCTAACGGGTCTACCATATAAGCCTTTAAGAACACTATAGGCGATAGAACCAATAGCAAGTAGAGCAAAAACGAAGACAGAGGAAGAAAGGGAGTGAGAGAATAAAGGTTGATAGTGAAAAAATTAGATGGATCTTGGTTGAGATAGAGAACAGAGCTAGAGAGCAGGATTTTGAAGTTATTGATAGAAGATTGAGCGAGGAGGGTTTGAAGGGTTGAGTAGACAGTAAGAAAGAAAGAATGAGGGAAGAGAAAGAATACAGAGAGAACAAGAAAATGGCGAGAGTGAGTATTGATAATGCTTTTTTATTCGATTAATATTGTACGAAGATCGAGAGGAGTATTCGATTAATATTGTACAAAGATCGAGAGGAGTAAGGTTTGGATTTAATTAATTTATGTTTTGAAAGAGTTTAATTAATTTATATTGTGTATTATTAAATTTGGTGGTGGTGGTGGTGTGGTGAGGTTTGATTTTGGTGTAATTGAAATTGATAGCATTTAAATGAAAATTAGAATAAAAATGAGGGGTATTATGGACTTTTTACATAAATTTAACAGAATTTTAACAGAAGAATCTCAAATTTTAATGGAACCAAAATACAAGAACTTTTTAGTATAATTTTGAATATACATGAAATTTTTAGTATAATCGATCAAAATGCAGAGATTTCAAAATAATTAACCCTATATAATATAATAACAATTAATTAAAATCTTGATTAATTTTAGATAGATACTATTAATTAAACTGTATCCTCAGACGATGGAAATTACTGAAACTTTCTCTTTCTTAGAAGCTTCGCCGAAGCAGATATTTTATAGTTGAAATCAAATCCCCTATGGAATTAGTAGGAGGAGTCAATCTAAATTGTTGAAAACTTCATATGAACTTCTAATGCTTCTTTGGAACTGCCAAGATTTCTCTGTAATTTACAATCCTTCACCGTCTCATCGCACAGTCCAATCCAAAATATCATTTTGATATTTAAATTATCACTTGATTAATTATTTGAAATTAAATTAATTTTAAAGTTTTTGGATTTGTAAGCAATAAAGAGCGAGAAAGAGTAAAAATAAAAATATGAATGATTTGAAGTGACTGAAATACCAAAACGGTGACATAGCAACGACAAAAAATGGCCTGGTTAAGACCATAATGCTAAATGGCCGGTGATTGATATCTAAAATTTAAGAGAAAAATGGCATGTTTCAGCGTCTTCATCAGCTTTGCTGCTGCTGATTGGATTGATAACCACGACATCCTCATTGTCATCGTCAGGGAAGACGACTCTTGGAGAGAGTGATGCTTTGCAGAGCCAAAGTAACACCATTTTTGCTGCTAAATCTTTTAAGCAACTTAGTGCAGGTGAGATTTTTAGATTTGGTTTAAATTATAAATTTTCACATAGATATTTAATTATAAACTTCATTAGTTTTATAATAAAATTTTTTTATGTATGAGATTCATGTGCGTCATATCAACACAATGTAAATACGAACAAACGTTGTCAATGACCTGAACTCCTAATTATTAATAAATAAAACACACTCTTGTTATAAAAAAAATCACAAATCTACTGAACTAAACTATAACTAATTTCTTTATTCTTTTAATTATATAAATAGTAAAAAAATTTAAATTTAATTATTTCAAAGTGAAATTTTACTTAATAAAAATTATATGAAGAAAATATATTCTAATTATTTTAAAAATAATTCAAGTATATATATATAAAAGGAAGGGGAACCATGGCCACCTTCGGTCTCTTAGTAGTTTCGTTGTTGATATTGATATCAATTACAAGGAGATATTCATCATTTTCATTACCCATTTAATTGATATTCATCTTTCTTTATGAGAATTTCTATCAATTTATATGTGAATTTTAAGATAGAATTTATAATACTATTAACTTGAAAATTTGATATAAGATTTTAACCTTATTTAATTAAAAAAAATTATTAGAATTTTATTATTATTTTAGTGAAATGTAAAACTTGTAATTAAATTATTAGATTAATATCAAACTTATAATTTTATAAAATCATGAATTCAAATTATAATAATCACTTCATACAAAATTATTATAGCAAAAAAAATTGATTGGAATGAAAAATTTAAGTATAAATAAAAGGTATTCAGTATTTTTATAAAATTTTAGCAGTTAAATGGATAGAATAACTAATTATACTAATTAAATTAAAATGTATGAATTAACTAGTGAGTTTCTAAAAAAAAAAGGATGAAAAAGTTAATTTTGTCAATTTTTTTTAGGTATAAAAGAGTTAATTAGATTAAATTTTTTAAACAAATACAAAATTTAAAAAAAAAAAAATTGAAGGGACACATATCCTCCCTTGCTCAAACGTGGCTTCACCAGTGCCGACAAACAATTTTGTCTCTTTTATTTACAATAAGAAATTTCCACTCAAACACTCAATTAGTTAAAACTTACGATATAGTTGTCGCATTGAGTAGGGATGGCAACGAGACGGGGAGCCATCCCCATCCCTATAAAGTCTCCATTTCTGACTCATATATGGAGATAATTTAGTCATCATTTTCATCTTCATGAGAATTTCTATTTTTCACTTGAATTTTAAATTGTTAAATTTATATGTATTTATAAAATTTATAAATAATAACTAAAAATAAGAATAAAATTATTTAGAAAATATTAATTAAATTTAAACACACAAAATATCAACTAAATATAATCAAAATATAAATATGCCTAATATATTAAAAATATTCTACAATTTTATTTAATAAAACATTTAAAAATATTCTATAATCAGTAAAATAGAATTAAAATTTTTACTTTCTTCTTTTTATAAAAATCCTAATACATAAATGCTATATATATATATATATATATATATATATATATATATATATATATATATATATAAAAGGATAATTAAACAATTATATTAAGTATATTTATATAATTGTAATATCGGATATCCATGGGACGAGAATCGGATCTCTATAAGACGGGGAATACACTCTCCATCTCCTCTAAAAGAGAGAAATACACTCCATTTTCATTCTTATGAGAAGATAAATCAAAAAAATTTCGTCTCATTCAGGACAAATTCTCACTAAAAATAAAAATTTTTCCCTCCATTGTCATAATGCCATATATATATATATATATATATATACACACACACTTTATTTGGTGATATAAACACTATAATTGAAATACTATACATATTTAAAAAAAAAAATTAATATTTCAATTTATGCTAATTTAAAAAATATTTTAGTCATTGATTAGATATAAATTAATCAATTAGTTAAATTTGTTAATGAAACATCAAATTTAAATGATTTTGATAATTGATCGATATGTTATTAATTAAATAAAAAATAGTAAATTAATTAAATTTATACATGTAACAATCAAATTTATTTAGATATAAATTAGTGAATTAGTTAAACTTATGCATAGAACATCAAATTCAAGTAATTAGAATATAAATAAATTGGTCAATATGTCATTAATTGAATAAAAATTAGTTAAATTTATCTATAAAAAATCAATTTTAAATATATATGTATATTAGTGATTTTGATTATAGTTATTTGAATATCAAATTTAATTGGATATGTTATTTAATCATTACAATTAATATTTAATCTTTTTTAAAAAAATTTACACCAACTATTGATTATTTTTTTAATTTTTTTTTAAAATATATATAGAGTTTCCACTATATATATAAATATATATATCATTATAGTGTTTCGACTTATTATACAATTTATAAATAAATTTAACTAATTGACTAATTTTTATCAAATTAATAACATATTGATGAATATATATATATGTGTGTGGGGGGTAGAAATATAGTAGAAATTGCTAAAAATAGATAGAAATGGTATCAACATGGTAGAAATGATAGAAACATGATAGAAATTTGAGTTCTAACATAGTTATTAGACAGTTTTTTTAAAATATTGGTCCGATAATATCGAAATTAATTTTACAACTTAAATAATTAATACAGTTTCAAATTTAAAATTATTTAATACAAACATATGAGTAATAAGAGAACTAAAATAATGTTATTTATTGATAAAAATAAAGTATGGAAAAGTGTTATGAATGATAAAAAATCAATAGAATGATAAAACTGTAAATAAGTACAATTTTAGAGGTATTTTTAAAAAATCACTGTCTAAAATTTAGAATTGGACTCAGAGTAATATTAAATGATAGAATAGTCTAAAATAAGTCATTTCACTCCCCACACTGATATTTGATTCTAAACAAAAATAACAAAATTAATTATAGAAAATTATCGGTAAAAGTGCAAATAAATATAGTTTGGGGGCTTAAGTATAAATACTCAAAATTTTGGCATATAAATACCATGTCTTAGATATTTTTCCAACCATTTCTTCTTCTTCCTCCTCCTCATCTTAGCCGACCCATCCAATCCATTTCCCACCCAATTTTCATGCAAATTTTTAAGAAAAAACATAAGAAAACTTTATTTTCCACTAAAATAAACCTAATTCCACTAAAACTTCACCAAAAGAACCAAAGAAAATTCCAGGGTTTTAACTTGGAGATTTCAACCCATACACCATCTAAGGTAGATTGATATTTTCTTCAATTTCATGGTTAGTTTAGATGTTTTATATGATGAATAACATAGTTTTTGTCACCAACTGCATCAATTTACACCAATTGATAGAAATTCACAAATTTGAAACCCTAATTTGAATATGTCAAATACCAACTCTTAAATTAGTGTTATGTAATTCTTAATTTAGTTAGAATAGACCTTATTATGATCATTGAAAGCTAAATGGGTGATTGGTTTGGTGTAGAATTAAAGTTTTACGCAAAGTATTCATATTGCCTATTATAGGAGGAATTTGAGTTCAAGGTTAAATTTTAGCTATCTAAGCTATTAGGTGAGTTCAATATGCTCTATTTTACATGTCTAATATGTTAAGATGAATTATGAAAATAGAATGTGAAAACCTTACCTTGGCCGAACCCTACTTTGCATTTTCCTTTGAAAATTTAGCTTGTTTTTCCTTGACTTTTCACTTGAATTCGATTCTTAAATTATTGTTCATTATGTTAATTGAGATGTTGTTTAAATTGTGCCCATTTTGAACTCTTGAATTGTTGTTTGGGCATTTCCAAATTTCTACCAAAACTATGTTTAATAGTTGATTGAAAGTTGCATACCAACTATTTGATGAAATGCCTAAACCAATTTTCTTTCATTTGTTACCTTAGCCAATGCCATGATAACCCAAAACATTGGCTAGCCAATGGTGCTAGTGCAAATGGCATTGGATGACTTTGATGATATTAAACCTATACCTATTTATTGTAACCATTGTGATACCTATTATTGATAACAGTCCTGATATCTACTGTATTGGAAATATTGATTGTTCACAGACTGATATTATTGTTTACTACACTACTATTATATCCTATTTATTGATATTATTCTTTTGATGTTATATATTGTTTCCTATGCCTTATATATGTGTATTTAATAGAACTACTTGATCGATGGGTAGTGGGTAAGATCCATCTGCGTTGTGCACAATAGCCCACTGGACAGGATTAAATATCTAAAACCCTAGCTGGGAAGGAATTTATCCTAGCTATAAGGTTTGGCATGTCTTATATATTTTATTGATATTGATTCACTGTTACTGTTACTGGCCCCTTATTCTGTCACTTTCACATACATACTTGATAGCTGATATCATTATCGATTATGCTTATTTATTATTATATGTATCCTACCATACAGACATTGGTGTACAAAACCTTTTCACTTATACTGATCATTCCATTTCTTTACTGTTACCCTACCCTGCATGTAATATGTTGCATATTGAGCTCACTGAGTATTTATATAATCGCCCTTTAGTGGTTTTAACTTTTCAGGACAGGAACAGTAAAGCAGTTCCTAGTTTTTTCCAAGAGGAACCTGCTCATATTTTTGTAATGTAAATACTGTGATACTATTTCATTTTGTTATCTTCTAGATATGTTATATGGTCTGTAATATACTTATTAATATATACTGTATGAATATTATAACTGTGTGATGGAATATATATTAGACTGGTGTTGGAATGTTTTTTATTTAGGTATGGATGTTAAATAGAAGTGATTATAGTAATAGTTATAAAAATTAATATGATGCAAGGATACTGGTGTTCTACGGGTGTTGGACGTTTTTTACTGTTCTCACATTCTAGGATCATTATGCCCTGAACTCAGGTCATGACAGAGGTGGTATAAGAGCTTAGGGTTACATGAATAGTATATATATACAATGTCAATAAGACATAAGATAAACCATGGAGCATTAGGAATTCTTGTCTAGTCTTTTGTTGTATTTGTCATATATATATATATATATTTTGCAATACCGTACTGTACTAAACTCTTGTTTTTATTTCTTATGGTGATCGAGATGTTTGAAAGGGGACGTAAACGCGCTACAGAATCAAAACATGATAGAAACAAAGGACCTAGCAGGGAGGCTGAGGTGGCCTAAAATAAATCTTTTGTTAGGGAGGAAACAAAAGAACCTCCTTGATCCCGACGGAGAACAGAGGATACCAGGGATAGTGAAGATATCTGGAGAGTAGAGATGATGCAAAGAATGATGGAGTTACGTTGAGAATTGCAAGAATTGAGACTGGAAAGGCAAACAGTGCCTCCACCAGTACCACCAGTAGTGCCTTCTCCTACTGCACCATCTGTTTTTGCTCCACCAGCTCCAGCACCATCAATAGTTGTTCCTGGCGAGCCTGTAATTCAGGTGGGTTGCCATAGTTTTAATGAAGTGGGAGTGAGTATGTTTAACTTTCTAAATCTTAATTTATCAGAATTTAAGGGCGACAGAGGAGAGGAACCAATAGATTTTCTATAGCAGATTGAAAAGGTGGTACGAAGATTACCTTGTTCTAATGCACGGGCAATGGAGTTGGTGGTATTATTATTGAAAGGGAAGGCATGGACCTGGTTTTCCAGACATATGGAGCCATAATTATACAATGATAGATCACCTACCTAGGCATAATTCAGACATATGTTATTGGATGAGTTCCTTATAAAGGGTGTGAAAGCCAGGAATATATTTAGTTTGAGCAGTTAGAGCAAGGTAACAAAAGTGTAGAAGAGTATGCAAACGAGTTTATCAGATTGAGTCGATATGTTACCAGGATAGCACCAATAGAGGCATATTTGATTGGCAGATTCAAGAAAGGTCTGTATGCATCACTGCATAATGCTTTACTGCCTACATAGTTCACTTCCTTGACAACCATCATCTACAAAGCAATACAAATGGAAGAAAAGTATAAAGAAGAGAGGGCAAAGAGAGACCATAGAAAGAAAGGAGGATCCAATGGGCAGTCTAAAAAAGGCGAAGAAAGTTCCCAACATCGACAGATAGACACAACATCCAGAACAGATCAGAGACAATAGTTTGGTAGCCAAAGAAGAAGAGGACAGGGAAGAGGTTCCATTGGACAAACATCTCTTGGGTATTCATAGGGATCATTTATACCGGTGTCTCAGGCACGTAATGTGTTAGTATGTAAGTTACATGGTAAGAGACACAAAGGAAAATGCAGACGACAGATGGGTGCCTGTTTGAGATGTGGTCAACAAGGCCATTTTGTCAAAGATTGTCCAATCAGAAATGAACAACAGACTGCTACAGCGGCTTCACAGGCAACATTACATATGAGTCAGAATGGTAAAAGAGAGTTTACAGGTAGAGGCAGAGGCAGAGGCAGAAGTCAGGGTCAGAGTAGCAGTTAGGACCCTATAGGAAGAGGACATAAACATGTATTTTTAGTGAATCCTTATGAAGCACAGAAAGCGGACAATACAGTGACAGGTACGATCCCAACACAGAATGAAATTCCATAAGTATTGTTTAATTTAGGTGCCACACACTCTTTTGTTTCACCGATATTTGCACCTAAATTGAACATGGAGAGACAGTTATTAAGGATACCGTTAGAGATCTTTACTCCTATGGGAGAGAGTATAAAAGTGATTTATGTGTACACAGACTACATGGTAGAGATTAAGGGTAGAATTCTGCATGCTAATTTAGTAGAATTACCTATGTTAGAATTGGATGTGATACTGGGGATGGACTGACTGACAGTTCATCTTGCAGTGATCGACTACTATGAGAAGAAGATTAAATTTTAGTCAGAAGGGTAGACAGATTTTGAATACCAAGGTGATAGATGTGAATCTAGTATCAAGTTTATTTCGGCTATCAGGGCTAGAAAAATGTTAAGGAAAGGATATCCAGCTTATTTGGCACATGTGGTAGATATTCAGAAGGCTCCGATAGGAATTAATTAAATCCCTATTGTTAGAGAGTTTCCAGATATTTTCCCTAAGGATTTTCTAGGGCTACCCCCGGAAAGGGAGATTGAGTTTAAAATTGAGGTATATTCGGCACATATCCGATATCTATTCCCCTTTATCAGATAACACCTACGGAACTAAAGGAGTTGAAGTTTCAACTGAAAGAATTACTAGATAAGGGGCTCATCAAACTGAGCAGCTCACCTTGGGGTGCTCCAGTACTATTTATAAAGAAGAAGGATGGTTCTTTACGGATGTATACCGACTATAGATAGTTGAACAAAGTGACAATCAAGAATAAATATCCTCTACCACGGTCGACAATTTGTTTGATCAGTTGTAAGGTGCAAGCCACTTCTTCAGATTGATTTGAGGTCTGGGTATCATCAGTTATGGATTAAGAAGGAAGATGTAACCAAAACAACTTTAAGAACCCGGTATGAACACTATGAATTTTTGGTATTGCCATTTGGGTTAGCGAATGTTCATGCAACATTTATGGATTTAATGAAAGTGCCGATTTTGGCTTACTGAAGTATGTTTTTTGAGCCATGTTGTCAGCAAAGAAGGTATTAAAGTAGATCTTCAGAAAGCAAAAGTTGCTTCTAATTATCCATGACCAACTAATGTGACTGAGATACGTAGTTTTCTCTGTATGGCTGGTTATTATCGATGGTTTATAAAGGATTTCTCAAAGATTGATGCTCTATTGACCAAATTGACTAGGAAACAGGAGAAGTTCCATTGGACTGATTAGTGTGAAAAGAGTTTTCAGACACTGAAGTCATGTCTTACGACTGCTCCAATGTTAGCTTTACCAATGGAGATTGATAAGTTCACTATATATTGTGATACATCTAGAATTGGACTGGGTTGTGTGCTAATGTAAAATAAGAGAGTTATCGTCTATACTTCATGACAGTTGAAGAAGTATGAAATGAATTATCCAACACATGACCTAAAAATGGTTGTAGTAGTTTTTGCACTGAAGATTTAGAGGCATTACTTGTATGGAGCTAAATGTGAGATTTATACGGATCACAAAAGCCTAAAGTATATTCTGCAGCATAACAATTTGAACCTAAGACAAAGGAGATGGGTTGAATTATTAAAGGATTATGACTGTGAGATATTGTATCACTCAGGTAAAGCTAATGTTGTGGCAGATGCTTTAAGCCAGAAGTCAATGGGTAGTCTAGCCACATTACTGATACAAGAAGGTCATTGATCCGGGAGATGAAAAATACTGATTGATATGGGAATTGAATTGGAATTGGGATCCCAAGATCGAAACAAGACTCTGATAGCCCAGTTTTGGGTTAAGTTGACATTGATTGATGATGTTAAAGTAGCACAAAATAAGGATCCTTGTTTATTGAAGTTAAAAGAAGATGTTCAGAATGGTAAGGATCATGAGTTCACAATGGATGATGAAGTATTGAAATGTAGGAAACGATTGTGTGTACCTGATACTGATGGGTTACAAGAAAGTATCATGAAATAGGGACATTATACTTACTACAGTGTTCATCCTGGAGTCACAAAGATATATTATAATCTGAAGGAGCTTTATTGGTGGCCTAACATGAAGAAAAATGTAGCTAAATTTGTATCTACTTGCTTAGTCCATCAGCAAGTCAAGTATGAGCACCAGAAGCCATCAGGTTTGCTATAGGAGATTGAGTTGCCAAAATAGAAATGGGAACAAGTTACTATAGATTTTGTGATTGGTTTATTGAGGACTTCATGGGAATATAATTCTATCTGGATTATAGTTGATCAACTGACTAAATCCGCTTACTTTCTAGAAGTGAAAACCAATTATACTGCAGCACATTATACCCAGTTGTATATTGATAAGATAGTACGACTTCATGGAGTGCCATTGATGATCATCTCAGATAGAGGAGCACAGTTCACATCGAGGTTTTGGCAAAAGTTCTAGAAAGCATTAGGTACATAGCTACGGTTTAGTATAGCATTTCATCCGCAGATTGATGGCCAATCAAAGTACACTATACAGACACTGGAAGACATATTACGACTATGTGTACTGGATTTCAAAGGTAACTAGGATCAATATTTGTCATTGATTGAGTTCTCACATAATAACAATTACCACTCATCTATCAGGATGGATCCGTATGAAGTATTATATGGCAGGAAGTGTCGATCCCCTGTTTATTGGGTAGAACCAGGAGAGAAGCATTTGGAAAGCCCTGAGTTGATTAATGAGACGATAGAGAAAAATGCATATTATTAAAGAGTAAATGGAAACTACACTAAGTAGACATAAAAGTTATGCAAATCTAAAAAGGAAAGATATACACTTTACTGAAGGTGATCATGTTTTCCTTAAAGTCTCACCTATGAAAGGTGTGATGATGTTCAGTAAGAAAGGTAAATTGTCACACAAATACATCGGGCCATTCGAGATTCTGGAGAAGATTGGTAATGTTGCATATCAACTGATACTTTTACCTAACTTGAGCCATATATATCTAGTGTTCCACGTGTCAATGCCTCGCAAGTATATATCAGATCCGTCACATGTACTAGAATTATGAGATATTGAGATCGAGGAAGACTTGTCATATAAGGAAGTACCCGTGAAAATAATTGATAGTCAAGTCAGACAACTGGACAACAAGGAGATTTTGATGATGAAAGTATTATGGAGAAATCATAGGAAAATGAGCAAGATATGCACGCTAAGGATCCATATTTTTTCCAATAGCGAGGTATGTATTGATAGTAAATTCAAGGAAGAATTTATTTGAATGGAGGTATAGTATAACACCCTAGAGTTCTAACATAGTTATTAGACAGTTTTCTAAAGTACTGGTACGATAACACCAAAATTAATTTCACAACTTAAAGAATTAATACAATACCAAATATAAAGTTATTGAATACAGACACATGGATAATAAGAGAACTAAAATAATATTATTTATTAGTAAAAAGAAAGTATGAAAAAGTATTATGGATAATGGAAAATAAATAGAATAACAAAACCATAATTAAGTGCAACTTTAGGGGTATTTTTGAAAATCCATTATCTAAAATTCAGAATCGAACCTAAAACAATATTAAATGTAAGAACAGCCCAAAATAAGTCATTTCACTCCCCACACTAATATTTGATTCTCGATAAAAATAACAGAATTAATTACAGAAAGTTATTGGGTAAAAGTGCAAATAAACATAGTTTCGGGGGCTTAAGTGTGAATATCTAAAATTTTGGCATATAAATACCATGCTTTAGATATTTTCCAACCATTTCTTATTCTTCTTCTTCTTCCTCATCTTGGCCAACCCATCCAATCCATTTTTCATCCAATTTTCATGCAAATTTTCAAGGAAAACCATAAGAAAACTTGACTTTTCACCAAAATAGACCTAATTCACCAAAAGAACTAAAGAAAATTCAAGGGTTTTAACTTGGAGATTTCAGCCCATACACCCATCTAAGGTAAATTGATGTTTTCTTCCATTTTATGGTTAGTTTAGATGTTTTATATGATGAATAACATAGTTTTTTTTATCACCAATTGCATCAATTTACACCAATTGATAGAAATTCCCAAATTTGAAACCTTAAGTTGAATATGCCAAATACCAACTCTTAAATTAATGTTATATAATTTTTAATTTAGTTAGAATATACCTTATTATGATCATTGAAAGCTAAATGGGTGATTGGTTTGGTGTAGAATCAAAGTTTGAGGCAAATTGTTCATATTGCCTATTATAGGAGGAATTGGAGTTCAAGATAAAATTTTGGCTATCTAAGCTATTAGGTAAGTTCAATATGCTCCATTTACATGTTTAATATATTAAAATAAATTATAAAAATAGAATGTGAAAACCTTACCTTGGTCGAACCCTACTTTGTATTTTCCTTTGAAAATTTAGCTTGTTTTTCCTTGACTTTTCACTTGAATTTGATCTTTAAATTATTGTTCATTATGTTAATTGAGATGTTGGTTGAATTGTCCCCATTATGAACTCTTGAATTGATGTTTGGGCATTACCAAATTTCCACCAAAATCATGTTTAATTGTTGATTGAAAGTTGCACACCAATTATTCGATGAAATGCCTAAACCAATTTCCTTTCATTTGTTACCTTAGCCAATGCCATTGTTGTCAGTGATATTGACTAGCTAATGATGCCAATGCAAATAGCATTGGATAACTTTGATGATATTAAACCTATACTTGTTTACTGCAATAATTGTGATACCTGTTATTGATAACAGTCTCGATATCTACTCTATTGGAAATATTGATTGTTCACAGACTGATACTATTGTTTACTATACTACTATTGTATCCTATTTATTGATATTATTCCTTTGATGTTACACATTGTTTCCTATACTTTATATATATCTATTTGACAGAACTACCTGATCGATGGAGTAGTGGATAAGATCCATTGGCGTTGTGCATAATAGCCCACTGGACATGGTTAAATGTCTAGAACCTTAGCTGGGAAGGAATTTGTCATAACCATAAGACCTGACCCGCCTTATGTATTTTACTTATATTAATTCATCGTTACTGTTTTTGGCCCCTTAGTCTGTCACTTCCACATATAGACTTGACAGTTGATACCATTATCAACTCTGTTTATTTATTATTAGCTGTATCCTACCATACGAACATTAGTGTACAATACCTTTTCATTTATACTGATCATTCCATTTCTTTACTGTTACCCTACCCTGCATGTAATATGTTGTATATTAAACTCACCGAGTATTTATATACTCGCCCTTTAGTGGTTTTAATTTTTCAGGACAGGAGCAATAAAGCGGTTCCCAATTTCTTCCTCGAGAAACCTGCACATATTTTTGTAATGTAAATATAGTGATACTATTTTATTTTGTTATCTTCTAGATATACTCCATGGTTTGTAATAACTAATACTTATTAATATAGACTGTATGGATATTATAACTGTGTGATGGTATATATATTAGACTGGTGTTGGACTATTTTTTATTTAAGTCTAGATGTTAAATGGAAATGAATATAATAACAGTTATAAAGATTAATATGATGCAAGGATACTGATGTTTTACGGATGTTGAGCGTTTTGTACTGTTCTTCATTCTAGAACCGTCATGTCTCGAACTCGGGTCGTGACAAAATTGATAAAAATATATAGAAATGGTAGAAACACTATAACTTTCTATTATATATATATATATAATTAATTTTTTAGAAACAGATTTAACTAATTGAGTAATTTTTTGTCCAATTAATGATATATTCACCAATTAATTTATATTTAAATCATTTAAATTTAATGTTCCTTTCATAAATTTAACTCATTCGGTAATTTATATCCAATTAATGACATATTGATCAATAATTTATATTTAAATTACTTAAATTTGATGTTACATATACAAATTTAATTAATTGACTAATTTTTATCCAATTAATAACATATTAATCAATTAATTTATATTCAAGTCATTTAAATTTGCTATTTTATTAACAAATATAAATAATTGACTAGTGATTTCGATACATATATATATATATATATATATATTGATAGAAATTAGTATAATTTAATTTATATCCAATTAAATTACTATAATCGAAATATTAAAATCAAAACACTATATATATTTTAAAGAATTAAAAAATCTAATATTTCAATTTATACTAATTTAATTAATATTTTAATTATTAATTAGATATAATTTAGTCAATTAATTACATTTATCTATATATATATATACATATGGATACAAATTAAAAGTTATAATAGAAACATTATATACATTTAAAAAAATTAAAAAAAAATCTAATATTTCAATTTAAACTAATTTAAAGAATATTTAATTTTTAATTAAATAAAAATTAATCAATTAATTAAATTTATTTATAAAAAATCAATTTTAATTTATATATATATATATATATAAACTGTATAATGGGTCGAAATACTATAATGATATATATTTATATATATATATATATATATATATAGTGAAAACCATTGTTGTTAAAATCAGACTAGACTGGCCGGTTAAATTAAAAAATTAAAAATTGAATTAAGGATTGGTCCGGTCAATTTCTAAAAAATCGTCTCTTAAAAATTAGTTAAAAAATCGGTGAATCAGTTGAATCGGATCAATTTTTTTGATTCGAACAGGTCATAATTTTTTTTTAATTTTTTTTATTTTTAATCAAAAATAATAAATGTCAAATTATATTTATTTTTATCATATATATAATAAATGTTAAATTATATATACATATATATGTATATTGATTTTTTTAGGTTTAATCGATTCGATTTCGATCGAATTTTTGACTCTTTATTTTTATTGGTTTTTTAATCGATTCGATTTTAAAAATATTGGTGAAAACTATATATATTTAAAAAAAAATTTAAAAAATAATCAATAATTATAATAATTAAATAATCTGTTAGATTGTTAATAATAAGTCCTATTATCAATCTTTTTAACTTATTTAATTAATAAAAAATAATTTATTAGTGACCTGTAAAAAATATATCTTTGGATTTTATTGATACAATAATACCACAAAACCACCCAAATAATTATTAAAGCTGAAAAGCCAAATTGAAGCCCAACTTGTGAAAGCTAATAAGTTGGCATCTAAAGCCAGAGTTCCTTTTTGTTTTTCGTACCTTTCTTCTGCTTCCTTTACTTCTAACCTCATCTCTATCTCTCTCTTTTTCCAGAATCTAGATAAATCCCTTCTTGTTCTACCGATTTGTCTAACATTTTCAATTCTAATTGATAAATAGCCTTAACAAGCCATGGATCTTGCCCAAGAAGAGCTCCAATTCTTAACCATGCCAGACATTTTGAGAGAATCAATTTCAATACCAAAACGCTCTCCAAAAACCTTTTATCTCATTACCATAACCCTAATTTTCCCTCTATCTTTTGCTATTTTAGCCCATTCTCTCTTCACTCACCCGTTATTGGCTCATCTTGAAGACCACCCATCAGCTAACATCAATCAATCCCGCCATGAATGGACCCTTCTCTTGATCTTTCAGTTCTGTTATCTAATTTTTCTTTTTGCCTTCTCTCTTCTCTCAACTGCTGCTGTTGTTTTCACTGTTGCCTCTCTTTACACGTCCAAACCTGTTACTTTCTCTTCTACCATTTCTGCTATACCCATGGTTTTTAAGCGCTTGTTTGTTACATTTTTGTATGTTTCTTTGTTGATGTTGCTTTATAACTCTGTTTTTCTTATTTTCGTGGTCATTTTTGTTATTGGCATTGATACCCAGAATGCCATTTTAGTTTTGTTCTCGTTGGTGGTTATTTTTGTGCTCTACTTGGTTGTTCATGTGTATATAACTGCTCTGTGGCACTTGGCTAGTGTGGTTTCTGTGCTTGAGCTCGTTTATGGGTTTGCAGCAATGAAGAAGAGCTATGAGTTGCTCAAGGGAAAGACTCGTGTGGCTGCTGTGCTTGTTTTTGGGTATTTAGCAATTTGTGGGGTTATTGGAGGAATTTTTGGATCTGTAGTTGTGCATGGAGGAGAAACATATGGGGTTTTTACAAGAATTGTTGTTGGTGGGTTTTTGGTGGGGGTTTTGGTGATTGTAAATCTTGTGGGTTTGTTGGTACAGAGTGTTTTTTACTATGTTTGCAAAAGCTATCACCACCAGGGAATTGATAAGAGTGCTTTACATGAACATCTTGGCGGCTACCTTGGAGAATATGTGCCTTTGAAAAGCAACATTCAGATGGAGAACATGGATGTCTAAGTGTGCGCCTAACAGGTACAGGCAGGGCATCATTTGTAAGTTTCTATGTATGTAATCTTTGATACAAGGATGATGAATCTTCTTATGTTGGATACTTCTTAAATTTTACCTTTTGCAATAAAATTTGGAGAAGTACTTCCTTTTAGTTGTATTTCACTGAATTGTTGGTATTTTGCTGTATCAAGCGGGAAACTTACTGTTTGATGGTGGCAATGTATATCAGATTATTGTTCAACCGACATCCTCTTTTCGAGTATTTATTGGTTAATATCCGTCTGAGAATGATGTGCTTGTCTGATAGGTAGGTTTTTGGAACGATGTGCTCCTTTTATTGGTATAAGTTAATGAGAAATTAACTATTAATTTTGTCTTCTCTGATGTTAAAATTGTCATATTGTTGTGTTCTTTGTTATTGTAGTTTACTATATATGCAATCCTAATATTAATAAAATCAATCTGTAATTGATAATCCATTGAAATCTCTTTTTGGTTTGAACTGGTTGCAGGTTTTCTCAAGCCAGGTAGTTAACCTTTCTGGATCTGTAATTGCGTTGTTCCCTATTCTTTTTCTTTTCTAGCTTTGAATGTGTCTCTTGAGATAAAAAAATGTGGAATAGAATCACAGACTCATTGAAATACACTAGAATAGGAGTTTGAGATGAAACGGTGTGGAATATAAACGCAGACACACATTGAAAAAGACTACTGTTATGTAGGTCTTGAGCCATCCATTAACTATTAACATTTGGTCTTTTTTGGATTTCTTTTCTTTGTCCTCTAGCTATAGAGTATGGATACAACTAACTTGGTTCCTTCTCTTGTTTTATATTACTTGTGACAATTATTGTTCTTTTTATGGGAATCTGTCTATCAAGTTACTCTCTTTGCTCCTGCAAGGGAAATGATTATGTAAACAACATGGATTTATTTCCATTAGCCTCATCTTTCCACAATTGCAGTTGACTTGGCTACTGGTCTGTTTTATTTGGCATTATTTGCACTCTATATTTTGTTTGATATTATCTTTAATATAAGTGAAGGCCAGGTGGATTTGTGAGAGAATATAGTGGCATTGTTCTGTGTGCACTTCTCATACCTTGGGTCATAACATCCAGCCTTATTGGTTAGAGTTGTTGCCTCCAATAATGACTAGATAAGGATGTGAAGCACTCGTCTCTTGAAGATCCGTTGTTGAATAAGCTTTTAGCCTAACTAGAGATGATTGTATCTCATTTTCTAGTAGGAAACCAATGGGCGATAGGAGGAGCTGCTTATGTACCCTTGGAGGAAGTTGACCAAATATCAGTATTGGATTAAGGATTACTGCAATTTGAAGCCTTTTAGCTGTCCATTGTTGTAGGTGTAAATGTATTTTTTGATTTTCCAATTGTTCTTGGGCACCCTTTAGATTTGGGTCTACCTTTTGCTATTTCTTTTATTCATTTGCGTAATCCTTTTGTGCATTCCTTTACATTTTCTACATGGAAAGCTTTTGGTTTTCTTCATTCCTTTTTGTTTTTTGTTTTTTTTTTTTGGGTTCTTGGGGAATTAAAAACTTGGGTCATCCCTGAACTTAATATTTGTTTGTAACAAGCCAGTCCCTGAACTTAATATTTGTTTGTAACAAGCCAGTCCTTGAACCTGAATTTTAAATCAATATTATTCTTATAAAATTTTATTTCAACCCAAAAGTTTGGTAAATTTATTTGTACGCCCCAAAACTTTTGAAAATTTAACTTTATTGATCCATAAATTATATGAATGAAATTTTTAAGAGGAATTTATTAGTCCCTGGAAGAATGTATATAACAGGGTAAAATACTTTTTGATTAAAGAAAGGAGAGATCAACCTCTAATCCACTTTTAGGAATGCTCCCTTAAATAATAATATAACCTATGAATATTGTGGTGCATCTAATATTATAAATTATCTAGAAGGACATTATTTTATCTTTGCTAATTTGGCAATAGTGTGATAAGATATTCCCTTGTTGACTTCTGATTGGAGTGAAAATCTTATAAAAGATCATTTAATGCGAAGGTGATTACATTTTAGGAGAATTGATTTTTTTCTTATTCTCTGGGAATGATCCCTTGGTGTAGATCATTGATTGACTTTTTTAGAATGGCGCGATAGGATTACGAATACCCCTAGTACTAGTAATTCAAATTATAAGATGGGTAAGCCATAAGAGCAAGATGAAAGTGTCAATTTAAATCTTTCATGATTGATTTCATTACAGAATATTCATATTGAAATGAGTCTTCTCCTTGAGCAGTTGTATGTAAAAGAAAATTTAGACAATTCACCAGAACAAAAAAATATTTTAGCAAAAGAAGTATGAAAGTTGGTGAATGAAAGGCTTGACGTTGTTGAACGAGAAATGACTTTGAAAAACTACCAGTTGGATTTTCTAAGTCTATTTTTGAAATAGATGTCTTGCAGTTAAGGAAAGAAAAAATGGTTCCTTATATTTTTGACCCTGACAAGAGAGCTACTAATCAAGAAAGTAGCAAAACAGCTAAAGAACTTAGAAAATCACTAGGTCTAATAGAAAAAATTCTTTTACATTTAGATGATAGAACATTTAATGAGCTTCTTGCTATGAAGAGGGCATAGTACAAGCCTAACTATCCCCATAAGACAAAACCAGAATTTACACATATAGATAATCCGTTAAGGCCAGTTATTAGCCTGGTAACTTTTCTAAATCTAGATTGTGAAAACATGCATCAGCAAGAATAGATGAGTGGATTACCATGATTAGATTTGCAATCATAGCTAGTAGTTACTCAACTAAAGCCACCTATGAGTTATGCAAAGCCACCATGGTTGACAATGATAAAGAATTTTGGGATTAGCTAATAGTTCAAACCTACATTAGAAGCGAAATTAGAAAGACAATTCTTATAGATGAGATTCTAGCTATCATGGTAGATGCCCTGAAAAGATAGTTTTGTGGTTTCTCAATATTAACCGAATCTTTAGAAAGAGAATAATCATTAATGGTGTTGATGAAACTACAAATCTGCGACATATGTTATTTTGACAATTATGTATGTGAATTTAAAAAATATTACTATAATTTGAATCTTAATACTCAAAATTACATGTCAACATTATTCTTTGCTAACCTTCTTGAATTATGGCCAGAGGTAGCAAAGAATGCCTATCCACTCCTCCTAGATGAAGACAAAGTGGTTGATGTATTAGGATGAAAGATATAGGCGGTAAGATATACTATGAGAAAGGCATGTACTGAACTCCAAGTAAGGTAGGATGCTAAACATCTTCCTTACCTAAACAAGAGTTGTTGTTCTCAGATTGAATATGTTTATGTTAAATATTGGTGTGCTTCTTGAAATGAAAAAAGATCTGAAACATGATATTTTTCTTACTTTTTCAAAAAGGGAAAATTTAAAGGATATATAAAAAGAAGAATATTGAGAAGTGATAGAAATAACATAAAAAGGTATAGTAAAATTTTTAGGTTTATTATGAGAAAAACAAACCTTAGAGATAAAGACTGAATAAAAGCTTTTAAGAAAAAATATAGCAGAGCCCGTAAGTGTCCCTAAGGCAAACCTTTTAGTAGTTGTTCCCGTTGCTGGATTTGAAGTGCAAAAAATCACAAAGCGAATGTTTGTCCACATAAGAACAAGCGAAAAGAAAATATTAAAAGAATATTCTTCAAAGATGAGAATATTATCTATGAGCCAATAGAAGAAGATGGATATTTTGATATAGATTCTGAAATAGATTCATTTTATGAAGTAATTTATGAATATGAAATTGATATAGATTAATATGATATTTGTACAACTCAACTATTCATGATGAATGTAATGGAGGGCCCTATGGATGAAGAGTTGATCCCTTTAGATACTTCTCTGCTACAATAAAAATCTTTCCAGTACGATGATCCATCTAGAAATTGCTTAGAGTGGAAACTCCCCAAGGTAGATATCAACACTATATATAGCAAATCCAAGTTTAATTTAAATCTATAGTGGATGTCTCTCAATTAGACTCAACAACTCAAATTTCTAGTACAAAACTAGAAACGTTGGACGTACCTTTGATCAATATACAAAAAATAATAGAAATGGTAAATAAATCAAAAGTTGCATACTAATATATCCATATTGGTCTTATTCAAGTAGGACTAGTACTGTTGTTCAATTTGCCAGCAGATAATCCTGTGATGACAGTTGTATTAGATAAAATATGTAATTTATTTCAAGATCAGCTGATATAAGGAGTCTAAACTGACCTTGCCAATGACCTAGTTTGGTTTTAGACCTATCCAAATTATATGATTTATTTGAGTGATATGTGTTTGAATAAATTCTCTATCATTAAGAATTAAATCCAACGATATAAATATAATGAATTACCAAATTAAGTATTTAGCATATCACACTAGGATTATTTTTAGATTAATCAACACAATAAATTATGGAGTGAGGAATATCTCTAGAATCACAGAGCTATTCGATAAAAGTTTAGATAACTATAAGCAGTTCTATAGGAAAGAAATTAATCCTTTAGAGTTATCTTGACCTAAGAGTTGGGACCTGCAAGAACCAGCTGAGATCTCAAGGTCGATAGGATCTTCTCATATTATACAAAGAGATAGGAGTATTACCTTACACTTTGAAGAACCTATAAGAAGTCTTAAGATTTTTTATCCTCCTAGAAGATCAATGTCAGTAGCACCTCAATTATCTAGAAGTACAGTTTCATCTGTAAATAGGGAAGAAGTTACTAGAAATCCAAATCAAGAGGATGATGCTCAATCATCTTCAGAAATTGGTAGAAAAATTGTATGATATAAAACTTTTAACCTACCTGTCTATGAAGATGAGGAGAGTTGAGAAAGTGTAAGAATAATCAAACATATAGCTCTTATTCCTGAGGTTATGAAGGAAATTCAAAAAATTTTCCAATAACATTCCATACTCTTTGAGGAAATATGGAAGATGGTAAGTCCAACTAGCATGTCATCAACAAAGATATTTAGTACAAAAAAATTAAGTTTGACTACATACATTGCTTTAACATTTAAATTTCCTAGTTATTATGATTATTCGTTAGATACCTTAGTTGACACAGGTGCAACAATCAGTAGTGCTAGATCAAATGCACTCCCTGATGAATGGTGGAACTTGTTGACCTAGCATACGTCATTATGAATGACAGGTGGAGAAGTGAACTTAGTTATGCATTTTGCAAAATAAGTTCTTGTTATCATAAGTGGACAAAGGTTTAATATTGATAAGGTTCTTGCATTCTCTGATCTAGATCCAAATATGATTCTAGGAAACGGTTTCCTAAAAGGGCAAAAAGGAATTCAACCCTTTGTGCAGGATGAAAGCTACATCTTGTTAGGTGGTGTAAAAAATCAAATATCTGACAAATCCAAAAAAATAAATTAAAATTTAGTTTTTATTTAGTCAAGATATTAGAGTTGTGTGGATTTATGCCTTGTGAACCAACATCCAAAGTGCGAGCCTACCATGGTGATACTTGGATAGATTGTCTATTTGGCTTTGATCAAGAGTCAGAAGATACCTCATGATATGAAGAGTTAGTGTTTCAAAATACAATGTGTAATAGAAAAACTTATTATACAATCTCAACTAAAAGGAACTAAATGGGATAAGTTTTTTATTAAGCTAGTTAATAGTTTTAGTGATGATCCATTAAAATTATAGGTTCTAAATAATATAACTGTTAAATTAGAACTGAGAGATTCCAACACTATCATCAGAACTAAAAATATAACATATACCAATGAGATGATAGAGGAATTTGACAAGCAGATTCCTGAATTGCTCGAGAAAAGATTAATTAGAGACAGTAACAATCTATATTTTAGTCCAGCCTTTATGGTGATCAATCATGTGGAGCAAGTGCGAGGAAAAGCATGGATTGTTATAGACTATGTCAGGTAAACAACCACAAAAGATGATAGCTTTAAGATCTCAATAATAGGAGATGTCATAGATAGGGTAAGTCTTAAACAACCTTCTATCTTTTCTAAATTTGACTTTAAAAGTGGATATTGGCAGGTAAAGATGGAAGAAGAATCTAGAGCCCTAATAGCTTTCAACGCTCCACAAGGGATGTATGAATGGATATTATTTTCATTCGGCCTGAATTTCAACGTAAAATGGACCATGCCTTTAAAGTATTGAAAAACTTTTGCGTGTTCTATATAGACGATGTGTTAGTTTTCAGTAATAATGAAAAAGAGAATATGAATAATCTTGAACATGTGATCAGTATCTTCAAATGGAAAAGTATGATTTTATCAGAAAGAAAAATATAATGGTTTAAGGAATATATAAAGTTTTTAGGAATGAAAATTGAAAAGGTAAAATTAAGTTATAAAGCCATATTTTTGAAAAACTTATTAATTCCCTTGACAGACTAGAAGATAGGAAGCAGGTGCAATGATTTTGTGGTCTTGCTAACCTTGCTAAATAAATTGTGAAAAATCTTTCCAAATACTTAGGAAGAATTTCTAAGAAAACATCAGATAAAAACCTTGGTATTGGAATGATGAAGACACTCAAAATATCATCCAACTAAAAGAAAAAATAAAAAATTTGCCTTTTCTAAATTTATTCTCAGATGTAGATGAGTTAGTCTTGGAGATAGATGCTTCAAAAAAGTACTGAGGAGCAGTATTAAAAATCAAAGGTAAAAAATCAGAACATATATATAAGTATTGGTTTGGAACCTTTAAATGAGTTGAAATTAATTATCTAATTTATAAAAAAGAAGTTTTAGCTGTAAAAAATGAAATGAAAACTTTTTATATCTTTCTTGCTCTAAAAAGGTTTGTAATTAGAATATATTCAACCTATGTAAAAGGATTCATGAATCTAAATCTTAAAGAGGTTAGGCAAATAAGACTTTTAAGATTGCAAGAGTGGTTTAGTTAGTGCAAATTTGATATTAAATATATTTCATTTGATAAAAATGTAGTAAATGACTCTTGTGAACACCAAATTTTGCAACCCTGAACTTTAGATGGATTCACATCGGAACTAACTAGGCCGCCGGAAGCTCGAAAAATAGAAAAACAGACAATTAGATGAAAATTAGACTTGCGCGAAGACCCGCCATGTAGTCCTGGCAGATCCGCCAATGTGCCTGGTGTTTGACACCAGGCACAATGGCAGATTCAGCCACACACACTGGCGGATCCACCAGTGACTCCCAAACTAGTTGCCCTCTTCAGCTCCTCGTGACACTGGTGTGTCTGGTGTCAGTCACCCAGGCACACTTGCAGCTTCGCCAGATCTAGTCCGAATTCAAATGACTAAAATGCCCTTCAGGCCTCTATATATAGCCCCTCACCCCTCCATTTCAAGACACACCTTGCTATTGAGTTGAAATTTCCTCAAGAAGCTCTATCTTCTCTCCCTCCGAGTAACTCTCCCAATGTTTTGCATTCCTTAGGTTCAAAATCACCTTTTCAAAGTCTTTCTTAGATTTTGAAGAGTTTTGAAGACTCAAAGTTGGCCAATAGTGCCCTAAATTAATCTTACTTAGATTAATTTAGTCAAGAACAAGCAACTGTCTAGGTCCTGAGTCACCGATCCCCAAAAACGGAACTCTTATCTTGAAAGGTACTTCGACTGCCACCATATCCCCAGTATTAAAGGAAGGTATAATAAGATTTTCCCAAAATCAATTTTATCAAACTAAGTTAGACACCTTGCTATTGAGCAGACTTGTCCTCAAGAAGATCTTTTCTCTTCCTCTGAGTAACTCTCTCAAGGTTTTGTCTTCTTTAGGTCCAAAACTGCCTCTTCAAAGTCTTCCTTAGATTTTGAAGAGTTTGAAAACTCGAAAACGGCCAATAGTACCTTAAATTAATATTCTTTAGATTAATTTAGTCAAGATCAAGCAACTAATCCGGCCTCGAGCTGCTAATACCGAAAAGATGAAACTTCGGTCTGGCAAAGCACTCCGACCGCCCCTGATTTGCAAATCTGCACAAAAAGTATACAACATATACTTTCCCAGGATTAGGATCTTTATCAATATGAGATTGAGCGATGGGACCGATTTAAAACCCGACCTTCAACTTGACCGAAATCCAAACCCATTTTCCAAACATACCAAAAATCCCCTCGCGAGAGGGGCAAACTACGTCGGATTTTAATTCCCATTCAAAAGGGATACGTAGGCACGTTCCAACATGGAGCGACAAATTCAAAAAATCGAAACATCCTTTCTCACACATATTCAAAATTCAGATATATTTCCTCACATTTCTTCCAGCTTGCCCTGTTTTTGCTTTTACTCACACTATCATCACCACTACCTAGCTCCCTTTCCTTTTCACCCTCAATATTCGTCCATTCTACTTCTTTGCCACCTAATATCCCTCAGTGCTCTTACCCAAGTCTGACCGAGCGGATTTGTGATGACCTAGAATCCATAAGGGGTAGAGTTAATACCATCGATCGGACTGGTGTATCGAGACACTTGTAGTTAACCTAGAACCTATAAGGACTAAAGTTAACACCTTAACTCTAAATAAAGTGTAGAATTAATTTACATTCATGTATTGCTTTCAATTAATGATTTATATACCTACTTTAACATCTTATTATGCTTATGAAATTATCATTTTAATTCAGCATCAATTTCAAGTCAAGTTAAAATTTCTTAAATAAAAAAGCTAGCTCCCAAATTCAGATCCATTCGAAGGTCTAGTGATTTTATCCATTGTGCAAAACTAAATTGGAGTTATTTTTGGGTTTTTCCTTATATTTTTTCTAACAAAAATAAAATTAAAGTGGCGACTCCACGAAACTCATTTTCAAAATTGACTTGAACTCAAAACAGGTTTCAAAACAGAGATGAAACAAACTTTTCGGTGAATTGAGAAAAAAATTTCATTCGGCTATGTATTCCAGCGACGTGAGACTAAAACCCTTTAAAAAAAGGGGCGACTGCCAGACCAAACCGTTGCTCTCCTGGGTGAGGCCTCATAGCTAATGACTCCACTGGGGACTTATCATTGGAAAAAAAAATGAAAAAGAGGACTTCCAATTGATTTCTTAAAAAATATTTTCAAAAGAAATTTGAAACTTGGCTTTTTAATTGAAACTGACTTTGCATTGCATCATGCATTGCTACATGGACTCCTCGTCCATTACCAGTTACGATTTTCATCCTGGACATCAACTAGCATCGACCTGGCAACCTTTTCTGGGTATGTTGGGAGATGGCGAAAGGATCCAAACTCATGATGAATCCCTGATCCTTTCAGGGAGATATGCAGTACCATTTGATCAACGTAAGTGGTTAGGTATATTGCTGCTCCTTGGGACCCTGATTCAGCCCAACCACATATCCTTCATGTAATTGACCCTAGAACTCGACTTTTCTTAGGGTCCATATACAATAATAATCAAATATTATGCTCATAAAATCAATTTTCTCATACAAGCATACATATCATACACATGGTAACACATAGACCATGCCTCTCCAAACTGGTCAACCAAAAAGTCGAGTTAGTAGTTGGAACCTAATAGTCACCAACCAAGTGAAATAGATCCAAACAGTGCAAACCTGACCTGTGCCAGAACCAAGTGAACCAAATCCACTTACCTCAAACAATACAAACCTGACCTGTATCGAAACCAAGTGAACCAAATCCACTTACCTCAAACAGTGCAAATCTGACCTGTACCCTAGTGAAACAGATCCACTTACCCAAACAGTGAACCTGACCCACTAAGCCGTTATCATATCCACAAATAGTGAAACTAACCCACTGTCCCATTTACCTAAACAGTGAAACCGACCCACTATCCCATTTACCTAAAACAATGAAACTAACCCACTGTCTCACTCACCTCATAAAGTGAAACTGACCTACTTTCCTATTAGTATAAACCTGACCTGTACCAAATCCACCACCTAAAATTGTGAAATAGATACACACCCATTCGTTAGTCAAACCTATTTATCTCCATGCAAATCAGATCTGCACCCTTTACTGATCTCATTCTTTTCCTTTACCCAAGGTACTAATGGCCGATGAAACTGATTATAAAATCATGAACACCCTACTTGCCACCCTTCTCAAAAGATAAGAGGACACCTTTCGGGATGCTTTAGAGGTCCAACATAACATGTTTGCTGAAACCCTGAATAAATAACTCCAGTCCATCATCCATAAAGTCAAAGGGATGGTGGAACCAAACCTTGGAACTCCTCCACCTCCTCAAAACCTTAACCCATCTATCTCAGTTCCTCTTGTTTTTTATTTCACTAACAACAGAAAGGCCCTTGAAAATGTCTCTGTACACTTCACCTCTTATACCACACCTGATTCCTCTCAACACCTTTTCCAGGGAAGGGATGAACCTGTTACAGTTGAAGCCAAGAAATTTATAGAGAAATTCGAGGCTATGGAAAGAACTCTTAAGAACTTAAAGAGACACGACGATCTGATAGATGTGGACTCTTTAGCCTTTTTCCTAATGCTAAATTGCCCTCCAAGTTCAAGATGTCCTCCATGGATAAATTTTATGGCACCACTTGCCCAAAGATCCACCTGAAGATGTATGTAGGGGCAATGACTCCTTTGGGGGTAGATAATGAACTTCTTGCCCAGTTATTCCAATAATCCCTCACTAGTGCTGCTGTCAGATAGTTTATCAACCTGGATGTCAATTTCAAAAAGACTTGGGATGACATTTGCAATGCCTTTGTCAAGCAATATCGCTACATCATTGAGGTGGATATTACTCGATGAGGCCTTGAAACCACCAAACAACAAGCCAGGGAATCCTTCTCTACCTTCCTGACTCGGTGGAGATCAAAAGCCACCCAGATGGAAAATAGGCCTACTGAGCAAGAACATATTGACATCATTGTCAAAAATATCCTACCAATTTACCAAACTTACCTCCAAACACAATACCTCCCCAACTTCAAAGCTCTTGTAGTTACAGCATCTAAAATTGAAGACTTAGACCAAAGTGATGAAATCAAGGATGAGTCTTCCACCTCTTACTCCCGATACCGAAGAAATCCCAATTACACTCCTAACCATGCCACAAACAGCTCCACTAATAAAAATAAGTGGAGAAGTAGCCAGCATCTGTACCCGCCAATCCATGAGACTTGAGAGAAGATCTTTCACAAACTTGGGTTTTCCTTTCCATGGTATATATAAGAAAGCCCTAGAGGCTAAGCTGATCAACCCTCTAGAGCCCAGATCACCACCAAACCTTATACCCAATAGTTGGAATACAAATGAGTATTGTGTGTGTCATCAGTCCAAGGGGCACAAAACCAATGATTGCAAGAACTTGAGGCATAAAGTTATTTGGCCATGGTGAAAGGACGTCAAGAAGCGCAAAAGTTATTTCTGACACTAGTGGATTTAGATTCAAGTTTGGATTTTCAGCCTGAAATGATGAAGGTCTGGAAGATGGTTGCTCAGTTTAATGAGCAACGTATTGTAGAGAAATGGCTAGGGATTATGCAGAGTTAAGAGAATGTTTGGACATCCTAGTCAACAACTCATAAATGAAGTGACAAAAAAATTATCCATGATGTCAGCCTCAATGTGTAAAATAAGGAATCGCTTTTCTAAGGGAGTTGTAGATAACAAAGTGTTGACGACCAAAGATGCTTTAAAGTTTATGGTCCTGAAGAAAAGAACATATCTATAAAAGGACTCTTTATCTATAAAAATAAAGTAGTCATTTTTTTTATTTAATTATTTTATTTTTACAGCTGAAAAACTGTACCATAAGCACCAGTTGTCAAATTGTACTTTTGTCTGATAAAGTTGAAAAGTATTACTAGTTGTCTATTTGTCTTTATGCTTTAATTATTTTTCACTTTTGAGTTGACAAATAGTATGATAAATACCAACTTTGTAAATTTTATATATACCTCTTCAACTTATTGAAGAAGGGGAGCAAAACTTAATACAAAGTTTTTATAAGAAAAATCTCTCCATTTTTCTTTCAAGTCTTTATCTGTACTTGAGTTCTACTTCTATATACTTTTAATCCTTCAAAACGGTCTAAGACCTAAGAGTGTTGCAGTAAGACCCAATCAAGAGAAAGTAAGGGCAGTAAGTTATATCCTCCAAACCTTTTACAGGTATTGCTGGTGACGAGCTTGGAAGGAGAGCTTAAACAGCTGCAGAAGCTTAGTAGACCCGATCTTCGAAGATATATATTTATAAATATTTTACAATTTCTATTTAAACATTTATGTCTTCCAACAATTATGGTAATAGAAATTGACATATTGGTCTAGCTTTAACTCAAACTAGAAGGAAAGAGTTGAGTGCCAGTTTTAGACCGCATGATCCATTATTTTCCTTGTATGAACAAAGAATCAAAGATTTAATTATTGTCTTAGAAAGAATCGAAATACTTGAGAGGCTTAGTAGAGAAGAAGTTGAACCTAAGAATTTCTTTAACTAAGAACTTGAGTTTTATAACTTTTATTATCTAGAAAAGCTTGGTATTTTTGCACGTTTATTGGATGACCAATAACCTTCCTGGTTGTTCTTATCTTGATTGTCATTACTTACATCACGGTGTAGGCAAAGATCCAATAATAGGATTATCAAATTCTTTTATAGATCGTTTAGCCTGTCTAAGTAATTCTTTAGACAAACTATTTAAGAACTTATAAGAGTTGACTCTTAGATATAGTGAATTTAAGGAATTCTTCCTCAAGAACAAGGCCCTTTAGGTTTTATCGCTAGCTCTCGTTATCACAATGAATATGAAAAGCCGAAAGATTTCAAAAATAAAAGAAAACTCTCCAAAGATCATTGGAGTAGCTCTTTATTTTTCGCCTCTAGTCATAGTTAGCATAGAGAGGGAGCAGGCTCATCTTGAGTGGTATAAGAGCTAAAGGGTGAGAATAGATATATTTGAAAAAGAAAATAACTTTTGTGGGTAAATAATCAAATAAAGATAATATAGGGATATATTATGACATTCAGTGAAAGGAAAAGAAAGTATGAGGACTAGTGATATAAATTAAAATCTAAGGACAATAGTAAAACACTAATATAAGTTGAAGGACAACTAGTGTATTTAACTCGATTCTTGGAGAAAGAGTTTAGATATAATATACGACATTATCACTGGTCAAGAAAGAAAGGTTAGTAAGGAGACGATAAAGGAAATATTGAAATTCCATTTAGGCAAATGCGTATCAAGAATAAAGAAGAAATTATTTTGGTGCTAAAAGATGAGGACATTAAATAAAGGTGAAAGAGTTACTTCGATGAATTTCTTAATAATGGACAATGTGATAACATGGTTGACATAGACCTCATGATTATAGAGAAAAAATGAAAAATATTCAAATATGTCCCTTATGTTTACTTTGAAGAGCATATCACACTTTTTTCTTTTGAAAGCGTAAAAATAATCTTGACCTTTTTTTTTATAAAATACAAAAATAACTCTAACGTTACAAGGCAGTCCATTCTGCCCTCTCTCTATTAATTCTTTGTTAACTCACTGTTAACTCTCTCTCTCTCTCCCTTCTTTCTAGTGCAAAAATTACTCTTTTTTTTTTAAAAAAAAAAACACAAAATAATCTTGACGTTATGAAAATACTCTCTATATTTATACATCTCCTAGTCCAAATTAATTATTAAGTTATTTAATTATATTATTTATTTAGTTATTAGTACTTTAATTATTCTTAAATTATTTATAATATATTTTTAAAATAATTTTTATTAAATAAAATTTCAGTTTGAAATAATTAAAAATTTAAGATTTTTATCTTTTTATATAATTAAGAGAATAAATAATTAAACATAATTTATATTATATAGTTTTACATCACATTTTGTGATTTTTTATATTTTTATTTAATTTATATTTTTTAAAAATATTTAAATATACGATGAAAATTATTTCAAAATATTTTAATATGTGACATAATTAATATTTTTGTGCATATATATATATATATATATATATATATATATATATATATTGTACTCTATCATATTTTTTATTAAAAGATATTATAATTGAATATAATTTCTACATTTAACAAATTTTATCTCTTCACTTTTTAGCAAATTAAAAAAATCGTTGAATATTAAAATTTGATGTTCTACATCTAGCAAATTAAATATTATTTTAAAATTTGCTAAAAAAAGTGATGAGAAAAAGTTTATTTGTCACACCCCAATTTCAGTGGTGCGACGGTTCTAGAGCAAGGGTAGGCTTAAAGTCACCATAAATCCATAGAATACACATATCCTGGATTTCATACATAACATATATTCACATCATATAGAGTTATCATCATGAATATTCAATTCTATGAATCATATAATCATCATTTATGCATTACATCATCATATGATTTCCCCTTGTTCCTTACCGATTAAAAAATGCATCTGTAATACCCTATAAATGCATAACAGGTTTTAGTGAATAAAATTCTCAGTATATAGATTAAAATCATCAAAATAACCAATAATAATTTTAGAAAACCAGTTAGAGCGAAAACGAATTTTTTTTCCAGAAAACGTCGGTACCGATATTGCCGCAGTAAAAATAGTGGAACGGACGATGGATGAATTTTTGAATTTGGATTGAGGTTAATTGATAAGTAATATTCATGTGTGAATACAGTAAAAAGAAATTTGAGAAAATATTACAGAACGCTCACAAAACGAGCAAAAGAGTATTTTTCAGTGAATAGTAAAAATTTATCGGTCCGAGTTTCAGAATGACTCTGAAACTGTTTTTATTAAATAATATTAATTAAAATATGATGTTTAAGTATTCTCTTTGAGTTCTAATTCCCGACGGAACTTTCGGAATAAATTACCGAGTGAAAAAGGACCAAAACCAAATTTTAGAAAATTTGAGAACTAAAGCGTAAATGACTTATTTCGTCTTATTATATAAGTCAAAATGGGCAGAATTTCTGCCCATTTTTGTTCTTCATCCGTGAATGATTTTCTTTCATTTTCTCTCAATTTCTTTAATTTTTCTAAGCCAAGTTTCTAAAGCAAAATTATTCAAAACCTAAAACTAAAACCATACAAACACTTTACTATCAAATGAAACCATAAAAATTGAAGAAAAATTAAGAACAAAATTTTGGCCAAAATGAGGTAAATTTCATAAGTTGATGTTTTATTTGATTTTATGGTTTAATTAGCTTAAATGGATGGTGAAATGAATGGGTAAATGGTTTAATTGCATGAAATGATGCATTAAACAATTTTTCCCAATTTAAAACCCTAAAAGTGAAGTTGTGTGAAGTGAATTTTAGTATATGGATTAGGATAGGTAAATTGGCTTTAGAATAAGTCAATTGGGTATTTATAAGAATTTAATTGACGTTCGTTTCGTTGCAGAAAATTCGTTCGAGGAAAATCGACGATTTTGGCCTAAACCGAGGATTTAGAGATTTGCTAGCAATCGCTTGATTTTTGGTGATTTGGAGGCTTAGGTGAGTCTTATATGCATCAATTTACTTGTCCGAATTGATAAATTGAACTTTGGAATCCAATTGTGAAAAAGGG
>CANXYC010080239.1:0-12425 GCA_948193065.1 Aleurites moluccanus | reverse complement strand
AAATGAGTTCATATTGAGTTGATATTGGAGATCCAGAGGGATCCATTGTTGGAGATAATTGGTGGAATATTTATAGAAGTGTTATTTGTGTGTTTTTGTTTTGGGGCATGATCCTTATACAAAGGAGATGTTGTCCAAATTGTTATGAATTTGTCAAGCTATAGAGAGCTTGTTATTGTAATGCATGCCATATAGATAGTTGATTTGGGTTTTTCGTGGTACTAGTCGCTTATGCATCACCCGTACCCTAGGACCGTCACGACTCTCGGGTTGGGTCGTGACATATATATACCATACTAACATACTTCAAATTAATAATTAATCACATATCTTTTTGAACATATTTAAATACAAGTCCTTGACATAAAATAAAGTCTCTTAAAAACCCCATGGAGCTACATACTAACAAAAGAATCTCTAACACATTGAGCAAATTACATGGATAACTGTAGTTCCTCGCTGAAGAAAAAGAGATAAGGAACCCTAGTTATCCATTACCTATAGTTTGAAAACAGAAAAAAATATGGAGTGAGTATGTAACACCTTTAATCTGTATTGCACGTATTTTGAGTTGTTGATTTGATTTGAGTGTTGTTCCTATATCTGTTTATTTGATCGTGCTGTTGAGTCTCGATTTTTGATCTGTCTTATTCTAAGTTCTGCTAGTTAGCTGTTTAGAGGTTGTGTGGTTTGTTTAGGATTGAATTGAATCTGTTGGGGATTAATTAGATGGCTTGTGTACCTTGCTCCATATTTTTTGGAAATTTCTGTAACTACTGCTCTATGGAAACCTTGAAACACACCTTGTTTGTCAAGTTGGAAGGCTCACGGGCCTAGAACCCTTTTCCATAGGCTTGGAGGGAAGCCCCACGGGCTTGGAAGATTGCTCAATGCCTTTGCCACTTTTCCCCTTCCAATGGCCTTGCAAATGTTCCACGGCCTTAAGCCATTTTTGGATGATGCTCCACGGGCTTGGAGCCCCACCTACGATCTTGCTTGCTCACTTAGCTCCATGGCCTTGAACCATCTCCAAAAACTTGACCATTATTTCCTATATGCCCCACGCCCTTGGAGTAGTCCAATATTGTCTATTTATGGCTCGAGTTCTTCGGTTTTAAAACACAACTTTCTGAAACCCATTTCTTCCTTTTCCTTTCTGTCTGTGGCTGAACCCCTGTGCTCTTTAAATCCATCCACAAAGGCAACCTTTTTCACCATCCATTTTTAAGATTTAGGCTCTGGAGAAAGATATCATGAAGCATATTCAAGGAAATCCTAGAGCATTCGACCAAGGTTTGTCAAGCATTCGACCCATCTAAGGTTTATGGGTTCACCAAGGTTTAGTCTCATCAATCTCAAACACAATATAAAAGATATTTATACTGAAATATGCTTCGACAGTCAAATAGATAAATTATATGGAGGAAGCTCGGTTATCCTCGACCAACAAATATCTTAAGCATTACAAGGTAACCACAATTATTATAATTGCATAAATGTAGATTAAATTACAGTCCAAAGTGAAGTAATATAAGATAAAATTTTAATTTTACATATTCGAAAATAGATAGCTACTGTGAGAACAAAAAGCACAACTTATATATTGAAGAGTTTCCTTCAGACTAGATCTGCAGCATGAAAAATAAAGAGACAGGGATGTGCATCTCAACTCAGTAAATGATATTGACTAATATAAGATCCTGGTGCTTATTATCATGCCAACAATTCTAACAATGGCTATGCATATAGCAACGATACAAGCGATATCATATAATCAAGCAAGAATGTGAATTAGTCAGTAGAGAATCACTCTAAACCCCAATAACGGGGAGCTAAACCCCTAATTATGCAACTTTTTTTATTTGAAATGGTCTCCTAATCCAATACACCGCCTCTTTATGAAAGCAACATGAAGGTGCAAGAATTGCCTTCTTTGTGTAAATTAATCATCAAATATATCCTCACATCTATTATCATCATAGTCATAATCCTAGTGATCTCTACTTCATCCCAATTCCATCCAACATTCATAGTTAATTATGCATTAAACTAGATAATGTTAGTAATACACAAGTTATATATATATACACAATTGAGTTATGCAAATGCATGATAGTAAGATAATATATTAATTAACATCACTCATAGCCCGTGGAGAGAAGCAAATCAACTTAGAAAATGACTTGGAGTCAATGAAGGTTCTAGACAATCTAGTAAAATACAATTCAAAATATTATCAGATTACAATTCAAGGAAATAAAGAATAGACTCATCTAAAATAACCTAGTTCTTCGAAGATATACATCTCAGTCGACACTAAACATATGCCTTGATTAGCCTCCTCAAACAAAAATCAATATTACCACACTCACCTTGACTATTGAGGCCACACTAATAATTAACTCAAATAATACTCCATTCTCATAAATCCTTGATTAACTTGTTTGCTTAGAGATCATAACTTCTTATTATGATCCCACAACCTAAAAATATCAGTCAAAGTCCTAAATACCTTTAAATTCCTTCATTTTCTATTTTCCTTGAACATTACATGGTATAGTCTATAGCTCCATATTTTATCTCAATCTATAGGCATCCCTACTATAGATCTATCATTACAATTACCATTGTTATATTCATTCTTGACTTCAATCATAGTTCTATCATTTAAGCTTACTAGACACTTTAAACCACTATCTCCCCTCTTAAAGTTGTAGATATAGTTTATGAATCCTTAATCAAGGTGTACATTATAAATTTAGTAACTATAAAAATAACAACATGAATAGTTCCAAAATCATAAAACATTCATACATTTATAACTTGGGCCGAGAAAGTACTTATAACATCCTCGTTCGGGATCTAAGTCTCCTACTAAACTAATGCAAATACTTTATCTCTATCTCTACTCATAGGCACTTATCCTAATGTTTGACTTGCAATGCTTTCCATTCCAACCTATATGCTACTATTTTAAGCCTTTTCTATATAAACTATAGATTGAAAATCTTTGAGTCTAATTGTTGGTGTTCTTTGTGGACAATTCTTTGCATAGTGCCTTGGTTGTCCACAAATCAAAGCATGCATTAGTCTCAAAATAACATTTACCTTTGTGTCTTTTCCCACAAGTAGAGCATTGAGATTTGAATACCTTATGAGTGCAAAACTTATAGTATTGATACTCATTTGTGTATCAAATCTAGAAAAGTCTTGTCTTAACTGTGATCTTCTTGACTAATCTCTAGTATTAGCTGAAGAAGTTAATTGATGTAAGACTTTCATACTCTTAACCCTATTCTCGTTTCTACTTTGCTTGGAGGAGCTTTCATACTTAAACTTCTTTTTCTATTCTTTGGTTGTCCTTCCTTCCATCTCACTATTTTCAATCATCCTTGTCTTATCCACAATTTTGGACAAGAAATCAAACTCATGGTTAGCTAATACTCTGAATAAAGGAGATTTTAACCTTTTTTTAAACCTTCAAATCCTAATAGCTTCATAGGGCATAAGGTCTAGAGCAAACTTGCATAATGGGTTAAACTTTCTTGCATACTTCGAAATAATCATATCAGCAGTATGCATTAACCTTTCAAATTCAAAGGCCTTGGCTTCCCTAACATTTTTAGGGAGATATTCATATATCACCAATCCTTAGAAATGCTCCCATGTGATCTCATCATTATTATGTAGTATCCCAATAATACTTCTCTTCTACCAGTCTCTTGCATACCCTTTCATTAAGCAACATGCGAACTCCACTTCTCTTATATTCGAAATTCTCATTATTTGTGTCTCGTCTCTATCTCTTCAAGAAATTCCATAGGGTATGTTTCCCTCTTATACTCCAAAGGTTTCAATTTAAGAAATTTCTTAAATGATATCTCTTGTACTTACATTTGTAACTGAGGAATCATATGTGGAGGAGCTCGAGAAACATGTTGTCTTTGTTGAGTGATGAATTCTATCAACATCTCATAATTTCTTTGTATTTGGTCCAACCTTTAAGATATAACGACCATATTAATTGCAAGAGTAAGGGGTAAATCCATATTATCCCCCATTTTATCGACTAAACCCTCATCAGATGGGATATCTAGAGAAGCTTCCTTTCTTAGGCGACCACGACCACGACCACGTCCATGTCTAGGAGGCATCGCTTTATAAGTTAATAAAAGAAATGAAATGATGTTAGGACCATAACATAACAGTATATGAAGATCTATACCAAAGAAAGATATAACAATGACAAATTGGAATCTTATGCTTTATAGTTCACCTAATCATATATACTTCTATGTCTCAAATCCTATAACACCTTAAAATCTTAAATCCTTACTCTGATACCATACTGTCACACTCCAAAATCAAATAGTGTGAAGGTCTTAATGCGTAGGTAAATTTAAGGCCATCAAATACCCGTATAACCCTATATTAATCCTTGATCATAAATGCAATATAATTTATAACCATCATACAATCATTCAATCATAAAACATACATTATCATTAGTGTTTCCATTAACTTCATAATATAAGATCCATTCTAAATCTATAAACTATTTAGTACTATAGATAGGAAATAATAATAATTACAATACCAAAGAAAGGAATCAAAACTATATATATGTTAGCTTCTTAGGAAGGAAGAATTCAATAAGCTTGATCCTCATCTTCTAGATCCTAAAATCTATCACCTGAAAAATATTTATGAAGATAGGTGAGCTTTCAACTCAATGAACTATGAAATGCATACATATTTAGGAGATTTTAAGAATATATATAATAGGTTTAATGAATAGTATTATTAATGTGCCTCAAGAAATGGCATCAATCAGAATCAATCATCATAACATTAATAGGGTAGTAAAACACCTTTTATTAATAAACACATGCTTGGTTGAGTATGCACCTAGGGCACAATGGTCCTCTAGGTTAGAACACTAATAAAAATGACCTTATCAGTTGAGTCATCGGTGTATGGTCCAATAAATTTCACCCTCACAAGTAAAGATATTTTATCATTTTCATGGTTTAGGATTTGGTTATGGCTTGATGAGATACAATGAACATATAACATTTAACATAATGACCTAAGTGATCCTTCAATAGTGATAATAATGTTTTATGGCCAATGAACCAATAATAATTTCAATGGAAACAATCAATAAGGTCTATCAGTGATTTTGGTTCAAAAAATGATAACCAAGTCAAAAGCAATGAAATAATCTAAATTAACAGGGAAACAAGTCTCAATCATTAATTATAATAACATAACTATAATATGAAAGGATGTTCTCGTACATCAATAAGGTAATAGCAATTTAACGAATCATGGTGGATTTCGATGTATCAATGCATTTCATAACTTACTACCATAGCAATTAACCTATCAATAAAGATAAAATCATTTTTAACTTGTAACAAACACCTCAAAGTCCTTAGTTCACCTTCCTATACATCATATCAACACATTACAAAAATTAGGGTTCCTTACTGAAAGACCATTCAAGTTTAATCCTTATAATTTTAGGCTTCTTAGAGTCTATTTAGATGTTCCTTAGTCTCAATTTATCCATTAATTCAAGAATTATAGAAGATTCAGGGAAAATTTATTATTCGTATTACTATTTATTAAAATACCCTTTATGTCATATTCTCCAAATTAATATTTCACACATATAATCTATACTATTAAATACTTATCTACAACTCATAAACAAATCATATAACCATCTATAAACTCATATCATAACTTAATTGAGAAACTTACCTTTTCTCTCATAATTTGGAAACTAAGAGAAATTTAATGAATTTTGAGTGGTTCCCTTTAGATCTTGCTTATCTTTTACAACTCTTGAGGTAGAAAGATGATCTAGCTCATTAGGGTTTGACTACTTCAGAGAGAAAGAAGAAAAGGTTTGAAATGGTATAGCGTCGGCAGATGAAAATTTAAGATTATATTTATAATCCATGACAGATAACGACTGTTACCTTATTAATAATGCTTATTACTTATCTTTTTGGTAGAAGGGATCATGAGAGTCATTATCAGGTATTCCAGATGTTTAATGCTCAATACTCAATTTTAGAAATCAACAAATTTTAGATAGAAGATATTTTCCCGCTCGTTACATAAAATAAAAGGTTAGATAACGAACATTACTCAATACTTTACCCTCTTTACACTTGGGTCCAATTCAAGGATTTTTGATAAAGAGATTCACCTCCAATCAAGTTCTCTCTCTAAAGAAACTTAGCTATATAACATAAATTTCAAACCTTAATACCATGCAAACCAATCTATACCACAACTCTGAGAATTTATAAAGCTTAAACACTATTTATAAGAAAGAATGACAATCTAAGACATTCAATCCAAATTTAAATAATACTATACATTTCGATCATAGTCAAAATAAATTTTAAGAATCTGAAATATTACAGAAATTGCATAAAATATAAATAGGCTATTATAGTCATATTTAAAAATGACTCTAATTCCATGAAATGAGAAAAAATCATATAGTTCACCGAACTAAATTAGAATTAATATTTGAATGACCTAAATGTTTACTGTTTAATGGTCTTAGTGGGATTAATATTTTCATTCTTTTTGAAAGGCAGGAAAATGAAGAATTCTGGCCTAGTAAAAGCTTCATTTAATGAGTCAACCCGAGGAGAAACATCCAGGATGGAATATGGATTCCATCATATTTAATGTATTAATTTTTTTCTACCCATTTTTTCTTTAATTTCTTATTATTAGTTTATTACTTTTGGTACCTGAATGCTACTACAAATAATTTAATTTCTTTTATAATTTACATACAGTTAAAAGTAAAAAACTCTGATGTCAATAATTTGTACAAATGAGCTACTTATTATGTGAAAATAACATGTACTATCTTTGTAGCTTGAAATAATAATAATTAACAATCATTTGCTAGTTATTATATGGGGGAAGAGAAGATTAACAAGAAGAACGATGCGTTGTAGGTGTACGAGTTTATTTGATAAATTGATATTTTAAATCCGATTATGACTTTTCTTTGTAAATATTTAGTGTGTTATTCGTTGTGCATTAATATAACTATAAAAATATTTTTATGGAAAAAAAAAATACTCGGTTTGAATTTTTTTTAAAATCATTTGACCAAACCGTACAATTGTCTAGCTCCCTATATTAGTAGGATTATAGAATGGAAACGTTCTCTCGCTTCTCAAGTCAAACCAGCCAATAGCACAATGCACAAAAGAAGACCGCGTTTTCAACCCTTTTGAAAAACATAAAATTCATTAATAAAAAAAAACTAGAATAATAAATAATAACAGTTACCTTAGAGTCATTATCTAATTATTAATTTATAATTTAATTTTATTAATTGAATGTGACTAAAAATTCCAACCGAATTGTTAACTTAGGTATTGCATAGTTTTTTAAAAGAAAAAAAAAATCCATGTTACATGAGGCCAGAATAAAATACATAGATACCATAACATTTTTTTTTTCTTTTTGCAACATCTATTTGTTTAGTTGGAAAACTTTTTGTAAGAAAAATAACAAATAAAATGCTTAACTATAAATTTTGTTACTAGAACTAATGTGTTAGGTTAATTAATGATAGAGATGGCAAAAAGATAAGGTCGGTCAGATTTAATTTGAATCATTTTTAGTGTTATTTTTTTTTATGAAGATCATTAATTTTAAATTATGAACGGATCAATTTATATATTGGATTAACTCAAAAAATATTTTGAATTAAATTCAGGTTGATTTGTGAGTTTTGAATAAGGTTGTATCACCTAATTTTTTTTAAGAAAAATATTTTGAATATAAAATTTTTACATGTACTTTCAAAAATTAAAAATAAAATTAATCAAATAATATTTTTGTAAATCAAATTATTTTGAACAGAAAATTTTCACATATAATTTTAAAAGAATTAAAATAATAATTAGGATAGCATTATTGTTAGAATAATAATTAGTATATATTCAAAAGTATAAAAACCTATAAATAAATAATAAGTAGTTTTAATAATAAATATTATAATATTAATTTTATTTTTAAAAAATAAAATATTTAATAAAGTTAATTATTTTTATTATTTTATATTGACTCATCGGGTCAAATTATCATATCAGATTATTGGACCAATGAGTTTAAATTATTTCGATTAACTCATTTTCGAATTATATGTAAATTCAAATGGGTTATATGTAGAATTTTGGGGGACAGGCTCTTGATAGTAAAAAAAAAATAAAAATAAAAATAAAAAAATAAAATTGGTAATAGAAAATATTTTCTTAATCAAATAATAATTTGTATGTATCCTTTTCAATTTGTACAAATTATTTTTACTTTAAAAAGTCACATTTGTGATTCGTCCAATAATTACAATTTTTTTAAATGGTGAAATATTTACAAATTACTAAAAAGGAAAAGAAAAACTAGCTTATGTAAAAAAGAAACTATATAATTGTAAATTAATTGAAAAAATATGAATAAAATCTACACAAAATGTGAGCTCCTGGCTAATATTATTAAGGGTTAATTACAATTAGGTCTTTATATTTTGGTCAATTATATGAAAAAGTTCATGTATTTTTAAAATTATACTAAAAAGTTTTAGATTATGAGATCCTTCCGTCCATTTTTTTCTCCTTTTTCGTTGGTCAAAAGATGAAAAGTCAACTTTTGCTTAAATTATTTATTAAAATACCCAAATTATCCCTATTAAAATATCTCATATTATCCACCAACCCATCTTCTTCTAACCCATGGGGTGATTAAGATTAGTTTCCATGTTCATCATCCAAATTACCATCTTCAACATCGATTTTACCAGTAGAGCTTCAGATCTTACGAGAAATCTCAAAAGTAGCCTAATCATAAAGGCTCTTGAAATTGAAGTCCTTACCTGAGCTGAGTTTGTGAAGGACATTACGATACTTATTCAAATTGCATAATTTCTTAACTAGCTGATTCTTGTTGAAATCGAGCTGTAGCTTTGACTTGATTTGGTCGTAAAACAAAGCGATGTCATGGTGGCTAGTTCCACGCTGCATGGTATAATCAAGAAACCCTTGAAGAAGCTCAATTTCATCCTCATTCGTCCATAACCGCTGAAAAAGGCATCAAGATTCATCAATTTGTTGTGGTTTAGGTTTTTTCTCTTCAGGCTGTTGAATAACAAGCGTGATTTCGACGTGTTTATGCTTAGGATCAGGAGCAGAATCCATAAAAACAGAATGAGGATTATCGCCATTAGTAATAGTGATAGTGACCGCAGAAGCAGAAGGAACGACGACAAGAACAGTAGCAGGAGAAGAAGTGGAACAAGAGATGGAGTTGAGGTCTTCTTCGTCTTCCTCGTCAGCTAAAACGTCGTTGTTTTCAACCATGACATCGTCGTTTTCAATATCGTCATCTTTAAATATGGAAAAATTAAAGCTTAATGGAGAGACAAAGACGAAGCACTCATTTGTCTCATTCTCACTATTAGCATCACCAATTGACAAAGATGAAGCATTATTAGTGTAATACCCTCTATATGTATTGCTTATGTTTTGTATTTTGATTGATTATTTTTGAATGAATTTATTTAAGTTGTGATAAATTTTAATTTTTCTATTCTATTCTGTTTTATTTTCTGCTAGTTCAGTATGTTAGAATGTGATTTGTTGAGTATAGATAGCTCTTAGAGTGAGTTTCATATGTTAAGTTATGTTGGATAAATTTTAGTTAAGTTAGACTGGAGAGATGTTGAGATATATCTCATAGTCGTCTTTCATGGGCGTGAGTCAGTCTTCTCAATCGTGAACCATATATTCACGGGTGCACAAAAAGCTCCTGTCTGAATTTTGAATTTTCATAAGATTACTTTCACGGATGTGAAGATCATCTTCACAAGCGTGAATCCTTCCTTCACGGGCATGAATCCTTCCTTCATGGGCGTGAAACGTCAAGTTCTATATATATTAGCTCATTTGTCAACATCCAAAAATTAAACCATTTTCTCTCTCTTCGTTATTTCTCAACCACAAAATCTAAATCTGTCCCATCTGTGATTTTAGGACATTAATACCTATATTAATGCTCCATTTTGGAAGGAAAATACTTTGAGAAAACTATTGAATCATTTCAAGTCAAGATTTCTTCAAAATCTCCATTTGAGAAAAAAGAAGTATTTTCTTCATATTTCAATTTATGTTATGATTCGAGGTTATAAGTTATTATAATAGTTGTATATAAATTATAAGGAGTATATTAAATGCATTAATGGTTATAGATTTTGGTTGTTGGAATAATTAGGGCAAATGGTGAATAGTAACATGAATAATGTCAATTCTTCTATTCTTCCATAAATTTCTTAAAGAATGGTTAAATTGAATTTAAGAACTATCTAAATAAGTTTTAGAGAGTCTTTTATTGCTAGAATTTGTTATGGATAATATTAGGTAAGGAAAACCCAAAATTTATGAATTTATTTAAATATGCTAGGCTTAGACCTTTAAGTGCAATGAAGTTGATTTGGAGCTTGATTGAAAGATTTTGAGCTTTGGCTTTATTTGTTGCTTATGGAGGTGAGTTATGCATATGTGTTTTGTATGTATTTGCATATATATATATAATATCTGCCATTTTATAGTGTATTTATTGATTTTGTATGTTTGGAGAATTTATTAAATTTTAAAATTTCAGAAAATTTTATTTTGGATACTGCAGGATTCAATAATGATCATTTCATGTTTTTAAAGACATAATTTGATAAAGTGTAAAACATGAAAGTTGTTAATTTATGTCTTAGTATAATTATGTAAAAGGGTTTGATAAAATTCTGTGTATGTGATGAGTTGTGTCTATTTGAGCAAGGCTGGTATGGTTGAGAATTTCTGCAGGGATGTAGTGTTTGTTTGGAATTACTGGAAATGGCTGAGGCAGAATTAGCTAAAGTTGTGAATATGAAAAATGTTCCTTTGCATGTTGAGATGATGGCTGTAAAATTTCAAAATTTTTGGATAAGTATATCTCAATGGAGAGTGATTTGTATCAAGATTGTTCGGTCAGATTTTGAGGCAGGAGTGTAGGTAACTTTTAGAGAGTCACTATATTCTGAGTGTTTGTTATTTTTGATTTGGAAATTTTGATATGTTGTGCCCTGCATGTTCATTTTAAGTGATAAAAGAATTAGTAAGTTTGGATAGTTGTAGCTCATTTGCGAGCTGGCTAAGTGTAGGATGTTCAGGCAGAAGTTTAACTTATAAGAATTGGTAAGGCGAGTCAGCAAAGTGCGAGGAGGCATTTTGCGAAGTGAAAATGCGAAGTGGCATTATGGCGAAGTGGCGAGTGGGTTTGCCGAAGTGGCAATAAGGCGAAGAGCTTAGGCAAAGAGCTTTGGCGAAGAGGATTTAGCAAAGAGGCATTTTTCGATGAGAGAATGTGCGAAGTGGCAGTTCGCGAAGAAGCGAAGGAGCGAAGAGGCAAAGAAGCATTGCTGAGGTGACATATACGAGGAAGAGTTGCGAGGAGAGTCTGGCGAGGCAGCATACACGAGGTAGCTTATGCGAACCAGAATGTGCAAGGCAGCATTGCCGGATCAAGATTGGCGAGCTGGTGAGTGCGAGCTGGGAGTGCGAAGTAGGAATGGCGAGCTAGTTGGCATGTTTCTGGGGCAGTGTTTATTTAAACCCAGTGAACTCCAGTAGCGTTTCAAGATTTTCTTTTTTTCTTCCACCGAAAGTTTCAGTCTTTGTCTCATATTGTTCTATTTTATATTCTAAGGCATTAATACTTAGATTAATGCAATAGACTTCTAGATTAACCTATATTAAGGCATAATCATCAATTTGAGCAGTATTTTTGTAGAAATCTCAGTTTGGAGAAAATAAGGTAAATTTTCTTCCTAAGTTATTTCTTTGGATTTATTTAAGTCTATGGGTTAAGATAATTAATTTTAGGTATATAGAAATTATTGCTAGTGATCTGAAACAATTAATGGTAATTAATATGGGAGAAATTTGGAGGTTGAGACTGCTGTGAACAGTAATTCCGAAAATTTAATATGACATTAATGCAGTTTCTTTGAGGAATAAATGGAATTGTTGTTGGAAAAATTAAGAATAGAGACTTAAGATAATAAATTAATGAGGAATCACGTGGAATATTTTTATTTTAGGAAACCCTAATTTTTGTATATTTGGGAATTTCTTAGGAGGACAAATTCAAAATTTATTGAGGGTTTAAGTGGCAGATTTTGCTAAGGAGAAATTAAAAGAATTTGTGTAAGACGTAAGTATGAACATCCCATTTGATTATTGTTTGTTGGAATTAAAAATGATCAAAATATCCTTATGTTGATTTTCTTATTATATATATATATATATATATACTTGAACAATGTGAATGGCTTGATCAATATTCTT
>CANXYC010080237.1:0-10250 GCA_948193065.1 Aleurites moluccanus | reverse complement strand
AAGGGTAGCCTTAGAAGCTTTTCAGACCATCCTAAAGGTAGCTTTAGGATATTTTTTCGACCTTTTTAGGGGCAGCCTTAAGAGCACCTTTTCGTACCCTTCCTAGGATAGCCTTAGGATATCTTTACCTTATCATGGTAGACTGTGTCCACTATCAGCATGATTTCTTTTCTAGAAAAGCAACCATGCTGAGCATTCCTTTGTTCCAAACAGACAGGAACCACCCAGTTCACTTACATCACGTCTGTCATTCAAAATGGACAGCCGTGATGGGGGCAATTGTGAACACTCATTTTTTTTCACCCCTTAGACTCATGCCAACCCAAACAGCATTCCCCAGAACCAAACCCGTGCTTGGACGGACTTGGAACAACCTTAGAATGAAGTTTGGGCACAGGTGCTGCCCTCAAGGCATGGCATTGCCGCTAGAAGGGGTGGCGGAGTTGCCACCCATCTAGGCGGCATCTGCCATGCCCAAGGGCAGCAACATGGCTCTATGCCACTGTTGCCGCCCTCCTTCAGACCCTGTGCCACCAAGGCACCCTGGCGGCGGCGCCACCCCCTTCCGGCGGCAACAGTACCTCTTGCAAGCAGCAGCTACGTTCTGGACTCATTTTCTTCTAAATCCCACATTGGAAAATGATGGGATTCAACCCCCCAAGCTCATATTATAAATAGGAAGCCTCCCCCCACCTTCCAAAACACACAAGGAGACACAAAAGCAACAAAAGACAAGAAATCATTTAATCTATTTGATTTCGTCTTTTTTTCTCTCCAAGTCATATCTTCTTCTTTTTAGCTCTCTTTGAATTTAAAGAGTTGCTACTAGGGGAGTGTTGAGCCTCAAAGTTATATTTTTTCTTAGCAAGGTCCCTCTGCCGGTTTGTTTTCTTAAGAGCTAAGAAGACATCTCGACCCATTTCCTCGGGCTTCATCCAATCTAAGGTGGAACTCTGATCCGGAAGAGCACTCCGTCCGCCAACATCCCTAAAAGCTAGGGCAAAGGTATCATCTCCTAACTCATCTTCTTTACTTTGGTAGAGCATAAAAATAAAGAATCAAAATATGATAAATTGGGCATAAAATTAACCCTCCTTTGCGAGAAGGAAGAATTGCGTGGGTTTTGATTCCCATTCAACGGGATACGCATACAAGCTGTATAAAAGCTTCAAATCCAAAAAAGACAAAAACCATCTCTTTTTCTTTGATTATTTGCTTTATTTTATTTGTTGAATGTATTCTTTGAGGAATGTGTGATCAATCTATAACCTATAAGGGCTAGAGTTGATATCCCCTATTTTGAGATTTTGAGGTGTAATAATTTACTTTTATTGCTTTCTTTGATTGTTTTACTTGATTAATTATATTTCAATTGTTCATCCATTTATTTACTTGCTCATGCATCTTACATGTCATTCTTTAATTGCTCATGAAAATCATTTTAAATCAAGGTTAAAACTAAAAGCCAAGTTCAACTGAAAACCTAGTCCCCGAATCCTCTTTGGTTTCAAAGACTAGTGCACTTTTTCCTTTGGAATAAAATTGGAGTCAAAATGGGTTTTTACCTTAAATTTCAAAATAAAAAATAGCTTAAGGTGGCGACTTCAAAACATCAAAATTATTTTCAAATAAAAGGCGCTAAGTTCGTCTCCTCCATTAGAAATTGCCCCAAATGAGCAATCCGTTCCCATTCATTTTTAAAGCGGACCCGGACGCGGTGCTCGAGCGAGACCTCACAACCAGGAGTTTGAACCAACCTCTCAAACTCCATAGACTTAGCCTCCCTCACACTTTCTGGAAGAAACTCATTAAGAACCAACTCTTTGAACCTCTCTCAAGACAACTCTTCATTACCGAGAAGCATACCTTGAATACTCCATCTAAACCAATCTTTAGCTTCGACTCAAATATCCCATAAACTCAACCGCCCTTCTATCAGAGATCCTCAAAATCTGAATTTTCTCCTCTATCTCCTCAAGAACATCTATAAGATCGACCTCACCTTTATACTATGAAGGTTTGAGCTTCAAGAATTTCTCAAATGAAACTTCCTCAACCTGAGGTACCACTACTGGTGGGGGTAGGGGAACTATAGGAGAAACTAGAACATCAGGAACTACAAGCACTGGGGAGCCTGTTGCTGCCTCTACTGAGTATTGAACTCAGCTATCATCTCATAGTTCCTCTATAACTGATTCAACTGCTGGGCCATATAAACCACATCTACTTGTGGCTCTGGAGGAACGTCATCACCTCCCACTCTACCCACTGACCTTTCTTCAGAAGGTAACTCTCTTATAGGACGACCTCTACCACGTCCTCTTCCTCGCCTCGGAGGCATCTTGATACTAATAAGAGAAACAAAGCAAACTTAGACTCAAAACACAAGATTAATGCAAATCTATAGTAAAGGAATACACAACATTGATGTGACATGAATCCTGTGCTCCGTAGTCATCTTAATCAAACACTTATACTAGGGAACTTGCACATCTATCTATCTATCTTATAATTATAAACCTATAGCTTTGATACCACCTCTTGTCACACCCCAACACTACCGGTGCGACGGTCCTAGGGTAAGGGTAGGCATAAGGCCACCATAAACCCGTAGAACACTTAACTAAACATGTCTCATATATAACAACATACACATATCCAATGCAAAACATCATATCTCATAAATCATCATTATATATCATGACATCTCCACTTATTCCCTATCGATCAAAAGATAGTTCTAACATCAATATGGAATAAATGAGAGTTTACAAATGCCATCCATGGCAACAAAATCAAAACCATTTCATATCTATCTAAAGAGCTCTAAAAGAATACTTCTCAATATACATGATTAAATATATACATAACAAAAATAATATCCAAAATAATTACATCCAAGCTTCTTGTGAAGAAGAAGTCAAGAAGCTCTATCTTCTGGATTATCTCTCTTTCGAGTTACACTAGCACCTGAAATCATAGAAGAGGGATGAGCCTTCAACTCAATAAGATATGAACAACATAATACTTTAAGGTAATCAAGAATTTGAGTATCAAATCATAAACATGTACATATACATATACTTGGGCATGAAAGAATCTTAAACTTATACTTGAAAAAAGAATATGAGAGCTTACAACAAATAACACTATCATATCATAACATAATTTAAATCATGGTTCTCATTTAGAACAAAAAAATGCCTGCGAAGGGTGGCATTATCAAATCACATATAAAATAGAACTAATATCATATCATAATGTATCAGTAGCCTTGCTACCTTAACGTAACATATATGCTTGCGCAGGCATATGCCTAGAGCTCATGGCCCCCTCTAGGTGGAACACTGATAAAAACCCTATCAGCTGGGCTCCTATTGTGCACATGGACCAATGGATTTACTGTCATTGGGAAAAGCATTCTATACATATGTATATCAAAGGGTCATTATAGTAAGATATTCTAAAAAAAAAAATTGTATTGGTCAAGAGACCATTTAACATTCATATCAAAGGCTCGGTCATGATCTTGGTCCAAGAAAAATAACCAAGTCATTCTTATATATTAAGTGATTACATTAAGGAGGTTATCAAATAAGAATTTCATATCATAAAGAACGTCTATGAATATTTAACAATTCATCTCATAAGAAGAAAGCATACATTTATGTAATTCATAACTTATCTCTCAACAAAACTTTCCGCAATTAAGCTCAACACTTGATTAAATAAAAATTCTCATCAATTCCTTGAATTGTCCAAGCCTAATTAAAATCTCCAAATTCTACAAATTAGGGTTTCCTCAATTAATAATACATAATATGATTCCTTATAATTTTAACCATCTTATAGTCTCTATTATTGTTTCCTAACATCAATTTAATTCATCTCTTAAAGAAAATTTGAAAATTAAGAACATAATTACTATTCATATCACTATTCATCAAAATTCGCAAATTATTGTATTTTCCATATTAACGATAATTAATAGCCTTAAATGCTCATAATAGGTTCTATATAACTCATAAATAACTATTCTAACTACTAAAAATCTTAATCTAAAAAGAAAATGAAGTTTGGAAAAAATCACCTTATTTCCCCAAAAATAAGTTCTTGAAGGATCTTGACTTGAAAATGATGACTAAAGCTTTTGAATATGATAATTTAATGATTTAATGCGTTAATTCTGAGTATTAATGTATCAGAAAATAAATGAAATAGATTGGAGTGAGATAGGAGAAGAAATGAAGAAGAAAGAAAGAAAATAGAAGAAGTTATCATGAAAAAAAAAATAAAAATGGCTATTGCTTCTGTTTTAAATAAACTACTGTCTCACTTAAATCCTTCCTCACCAATTTTCACTTCGCCAATTTCCACTTCGCCAATCCCACTTCGCCAAATTCCACTTCGCCAATTTTCACTTCGCCAATCCCACTTCGCCAATTTCCACTTCGCCAAATTCTTCTTCGACAGCTCTCACTAATTCAGCTTGATTTTAAGATAGAGAACTCCAATTGCTTCATTTTTGTTGCCACTTAAACTAGACTTCTTAGTCTACCACATATCTAAAATTCAGCTAAAAAGGTGTCCAACTCGGTTTATGATGAATTTTCAAAATTGGACCTACTTCTCTGTGTTTTCCATTTTGGCGAGCTGGAATCTTGCCTCCCCAGCCACCTCACCAGCTCGCATAAAATAGCTCGCGAGGGAGTTAGAGAAGTCTAAATGCCTCGATTATTTTTTCCATTTAAACTAGACATATAGGACTACAACTTTCATATTTACCTCTCCAGCTCGATCAACCTCTATCCATCTCGAAATCAAGGAGCCAGCTCGCACTATTTATTTCTACAGAGCTAAAAAATATTTCTCGTCAATTCTAACTAAACCAGCTCGCAAATGAGTTACAGAAATTCAAACTCCTCAATTATTTTTTTCCTTAAAATAGACACTTATATGTCCAACATATCTAAAATTCAGATCAAAAGGAGATCTACAAACTTTATGGTGAATTTCTAAATTTCATCCTGACTTTACTCTCTAAGTACTATCTGAGCAGGTCTGATTCAATTAGCTCTATATTGAGCTACAATTCTCCAATATCAATGAAATTTTACAACCATCTATATAACATATAAATGAACATTTTTCATGTTTATACTTCTGACTTACTTAGGTCTTAACATTCTCAAAATAAATAAACAATCTCAGACTTTCTATAGGAAATAGTGAACTAGACAAGTTCTGGTCGAAGAAGCATATCTCCTCACACATACAAAATCTTACAATACGGTTTTACAAACTTGAAGATAAGATATAAATCTACAACTTTTATATTTTACACTTTTTCAAATTATTCCTTTAAAATTATGAAAATAGACTCACAAAATCCTTCCCAAACATAGATTCTGAAATTCTCAAACATTAATCTATTCACAATCATCTCAATAAACATGCATAAAAAAAATTTAACAGGTATTAAATCTTTATCTTTACCCCTTAAGAATCATATATCTTGTAACTTAATATATACAAATGTAACTCTTCTCAACGAAATATAATACAAAAAAGATTTACAACATGGTATCAGAGCTCTTCTAATCCTAGCCAATTTCCACATATGTTTCACGATTTTTTTTTTGTTCCTCAATTTTTCTCCTTTTGTTACTCAGTTTTTTATTTTATTTTGTCCTCTCCCTAGCAGTTTCGATATTTCATTATGTTATTTCTACCTATGTTTCTTCTACTTCAGTCATACCCTCTACCAATTATACATTCATTATAAAATTAACATCTAAGAATTATCTAGCATGGAAGACCCAATTTTTGCCATTACTTAATTATTGGGTACTAGTGTAGAACTAACTGATTTAATTGATGGTACTAGTGTAGAACCACTAAAAAACTTAGTTGCTTCATCTGATTCTACCGCTACCATCCCAAATCCTGCCTATGCCATTTGGTTTCATAGAGATCAACTTTTAATCTCATGGTTATTTTCTTCCCTCATAGAGGAAGTTTTTCCCTATGTTATTGGCCTTACCTCATCTTATTCGGTGTGGAAAGCACTAGAAAGTGTTTTTGGTTCTATATCTTAGAACTGATAACTCCAGCTTCACATTGAGATTTAAAAATTGAAAAGGAATGATTTATCTATATCTCAATATCTTCAAATGGCTAAAGGACTAGCTGATGAGCTTACAGCTGCTGGTCTACCTATTTCTGCGGCATAATTCAATGCCATTGTTTATAGGAACATTGGCAGTGAGTTTCACTCTATTGTTAGTGCTTTGAATTTGCAAACTGAACTTGTGCCTTTTCATGAGCTGTATGAATAATTATTAGCTCATGAAATTCTTTTGAAGAGTATGCAAGAACTATTGGTTGCTCGTCTTACTGTACAACAACATTTGCTAATGGTTTCCAATGTGTCCAGCCCGACTATCTCCATGAACAATTCTAATATGTCTGGTATTACCAACTACAGACCATCTGGTGGCTAAAGGAGAAATCGTGGACCTTGTCAAATATGTGGGTATCACAATCATACCATTGATCGGTGCATACGTCGCTATAAATCGCAACAATAATTTAATTATCAGCCTTATGCAATTCTTGCTTTTTTCCATCGCCTAATGCTCTATTGGTATCTTCTTATGATTTACCTGTTTATAATAATTCTATGTCTGCTAATTCTATCAATTATAGGTGCAAATCATCATTTAACACATGATTCACTTGTTATTCATCATGTTAGCCCGTATCATAGACATAATCAAATACGAGTAGGAAATTGTCAAGGACTGCCTATCACTCATTCTAGTATTGCATTTTATCCATCTCATCATAAAAATCAAAATTTTCTTCTAAAAAAAATGTTTATTGTGTTCCTCATATTTGTAAGTCTTTATTATTTGTTTAAAAGTTTTGTCTTGATAATAAATTGTTATTTCTAATTTTGGCCTTACAACTTCTATGTTAAGGATCAAGTGAACAGGGCAATCCTATTGCAAGGCCAGAGTAAGGATGGACTGTATGAGATGCCACTACCCTCTCCTAAAACAAGTATTGGTTGCCACCAATAATTCCTTCCTTGATTGGCATAATAGGCTAGGGCATCCTCACAAGCATTTGGTTACAAAAATTATTCAAGATAATAATGTACCAGTGCCTTCATCTTCTTCCTTGTCTTCAATTGATAGTTGTTCCTCTTGTCGATTAGGAAAATTAACTTGATTACCATTTGCGTATGTTGAAAACAAAACATGTAACCCATTTGAGATTATTCATTCTGATGTTTGAGGTCCTGCCCCTGTAGTTTATAATATAGGATTTCATTACTTAGTGATATTTGTGAATGATTTCAGTCGCTAAACTTGGATTTATTTTCTCAACAATAAAAGTGATGTTTATCAGGTTTTTCTTAATTTTGAATCATTGATTTGTCGTCAATTTAATCAATCCATCAAAGCTTTTCATTCCGATTGGGGTGAGTATCACAAATTAAATAAATATTTTCATACTTAAGGAATAATCCATAAAATTGCTTGCCCATACACTCATGAACATAATGGTCTCGCTGAAAGAAAAATCAGACATATTGTTGATACTGATCTCACTTTATTGGCTCATACTACAGTTCCATTACGTTTTTTGTCATATGCCTTCCAATTCGGTGTTTATTCCATTAATAATTTACCACCATCAGTTTTAAAATATTAAATTCCATTTACTTTGTTGCATGGTAAATCACCCGAATATCATACCACATATCCTTTTGGTTGCACAATTTTTCCTTACTTAAGACCTTATAATCATCATAATTTCTCCTTTAGAACTAAAGCTTGTGTTTTTCTTGGACCCTCCATTTTTCACTCTGGATATTATTATTTGGATATTGATGATGATCGAGTGTATATTGCTAAAAATTTTAAATTCCAAGCTAATTCTTATCCTTTTCACCATTAACTAGACTCGTTTCCTTTGATAGCTTCATCTTGTGCAACACAGGTTCAACATGGCTTACCATATAGGTCCCTCCACACTCAGTCTCGCAATCAGGTATGCCCTCTTCTCCTCTCCGTTCACTTTTTTCTTTTTCTTCATCTCCTGCTAACTCTGATGCTACTAGTTCTTTAACCAATTATGTCCTACACCCGCATCTGCCATATGTCAATCCAAACGACTTAACCTTCCCAGCTCTCGATTACACACAACCAGCGATTTTGTCCCGAACATACCCAACTTGATCACAACCCAATATTAATGTGGTCGTTGACCTGACCAGATAGGCAAACCCATAACCCCGACTTGCTTCACCTGAACGAACCTATTCTATGGTTCTTCGACCATCAACCATGAACAAACAACAGGCCTATGTTGTATTTAAACCAAAACAGAAACTTAACTACCTTGAACATGAACTTCAAACCTTTAACCAAGCGTCTTGTTACAAATAATTGAAAGATGCAATGTCAGAAGAAATGAAGGCATTACTTATCAATTCTACATGGACTATGGTCCCTAAACCATTTCATGCTAACATTATTAAAAACAAGTGGATTTACAGAATTAAAAGGCATAAGGATGGTACCACTGAAAAATATAAGGTGAGGTTGGTGTAATATCTGCCATTTTGTAGTGTATTTTTTTTATTGATTTTTGTATGTTTGGAAAACTTATTAAAAATTTTAATAAGAATGTTGAGAATTTCAAGAATTTCTATTTGGATTGCTGCAGGATTTTGTGATGATTATTTCATATTCTTAAAGACAAAATTTGGTAAAGTGTAAAACATGAAAGTTGTTAATTTATGTCTTAGCTGTAATTCTGAAAAATAGTTTAACAAAATTCTGTGTATGTGATGAGTTGTGTCTATTTGAGCAAGGCTGATATGGTTGAGAGTTTCTGCAATGATGCAGTGTCTGTTTGGAATTACTGGGAATGATTGAGGCAGAATTAGCTAAAGTTGTGAACATGAAAAATGTTCCTTTGTATGTTTAGGTAATGACTGTAAAATTTCAGAATTTTTTGATAAATATATCTCAGTGGAGAGTGATTTATATCAAGGTTGTTCGGTTAGATTATGGGGCAGGAGGCTGGGTGACCTTTGGAGAGTCACTATAGCCTGTGTGTTGGTTATTTTGATTTAAAATTTTGATATATTGTGATCCTGTATGTTGATTTTAAGTGATAAAAAGAATTAGTAAGTTTGGATAATCGTAGCTCATTTGCGAGCTGGCTATGTGTGGGATGTTCAGGCAGGAATTTAACTTAGAAGAATTTGTTATGGCGAGCCAGCATAATGCGATGAGGCATTTTGCGAGGAGGCATTTTGTAAACTGGAAATGCGAAGTGGCGTGAAGGCGAAGAGGATTTGGCGAAGAGCTAAGGCGAAGGGGATTTGGCGAAGAGGATTTGGCGAAGAGCTAAGGCGAAGAGGATTTGGCGAGGGGGCATCATGCGAAGAGGGAAAGTGTGAAGTGATAGTTTACGGGGAAGCGAAGAGGCTAAGAGGTGAAGAAGTATGACCGAGGTGACATATGCGAGGAAGAGTTGCGAGGAGAGTTTGGCGAGGCAGCATACGCGAGGTAGTATTGCCGGATCAAAATTTGCGGACTGGCAAGTGCGAGCTGGGAATGCGATATGGGTTTGGCGAGCTGGCTTAGGTGAGGGAACCTTGCCGAGGCAGAATGGCGAGCTGGTTGGCGTGTTTCTGGGGCAATGTTTGTTTAAACCCAGTGAACCCCAGTAGCGTTTCATGATTTTCTTTCTTTCTTCCTTAGATTAATTTCAGTCTTTTCTCATAATATTTTCATTTCTTGTCTAAGGCATTAATACTTAAATTAATGCAATAGAACTCTAGATTATTCAGTATTAAGGCAAAATCGTCAAATTTGAGCAGTATTTGCAAAAATCTCAGTTTGAAGGAGATAAGGTAAATTTTCTTCCTAAGTTATTTTCTTTGGATTTATTTAAGCTTATGGGTTATGATAATTAATTCTGAGTATATAGAATTTATTGCTAGTGATCTGGAGCTATTAATGGTAATTAATGTGGGAGAAATCTGAAAGTTGAGATTGCCATGAACAGTAACTCCGAAAATTTAATGCAAATTAAATGCAGTTTTTCTTTAAGAAATAAATGAAATTGTTGTTGGAAATTAAGAATAGAGATTCTAAGATAATTAATTAATAGGAAATCATGTGGAATATTATTAGTTTGGAGAAACCCTAATTTTTGTATATTTG
>CANXYC010080180.1:0-38959 GCA_948193065.1 Aleurites moluccanus | reverse complement strand
CCAGCCATACCCAGAAAGCTACGCACCTCAGTGACACTGGTAGGCTGTGGCCAGTTAGCAACTACCTCAATCTTCTATGGGTCCACCATGATACCCTCTCTACAGATGACGTGCCCCAAAAAGCACACTTCAGTCAACCAGAACTGAGACTTAGAAAGTTTAGCATACAACTGGTGCTCTCAAAGTGTTTGTAGAACAATTCTCAAATGCTCCTGGTGTTCCTCCTCACTTCTGGAATAAATAAGAATGTCATCATTGAAGATGATGACAAACTTATCCAAATAAGAACTGAACACTCTATTCATCAAATCCATAAAAGCTGCTGGAGCATTTGTTAACCCGAATGGCAATACTAGAAACTCATAGTGGCCATAACGAGTTCTAAAAGCAGTCTTGGATATATCTCTGCTCCTGATCTTCAGCTGATGATATCCAGACCTCAAATCAATCTTAGACAAATGGCTTGCACCCTGCAGCTGATCAAATAAGTCATCAATCCATGGCAACAGATACTTGTTCTTCACGGTGACTTTATTCAGCTGCCTATAATCAATACACATCCGTAAGGAGCCATCTTTCTTTCTCACAAACAGAACCGGTGCACCCCATGGGGAGCTACTAGGTCTAATGAACCCTCTATCCAATAACTCCTATAACTGAATCTTCAATTCCTTTATTTCTGCTGGAGCCATTATGTAAGGTGGAATGGATATCGGGTCTGTACCTGCGTGCACCTCTATCTGAAATTCTATCTCTCTATCTGGAGGTAATCCTGGCAAATCATCAGGAAACACATGAGGGAACTCCTGAACCACCGGTATCTGATCTAATCGTATAGGAGATCTCTATACATCCACCACATGAGCCAGATAGGCTGAACAGCCTTTCCCTATCCACTTCCGAGCCTGGATAGCATATATAAGGTTAACCCGGAACTCCCGGATCTCACCTTGAAATTCAAACTTTGGTTGCCCCTCAGGCTGGAATCTAATCCTCTTCCTATAACAATCTATCACTGCTCTATGCCTCGATAACCAATTCATCCCCAGTACAACATCCAATTCAAGCACAGGTAATTCAACCAAATCAGTATGCAAAATATGATCATCAATCTCAATGATACAATCTCAATAATAATAATCAACATCGATAGATTCTCCCATAGGAGTAGCAAAAGACAATGGCAGATCTAATATTCTCCTTTCCTTATTCAATTTGGGTGAAAAACATGGAGACACAAAAGAATGAATAGCACCCGAATCGAATAAGGTATCAGCAACCTCATTCTGGATCAAGATAGTACCTGTCATGACATTGTCAGATCGCTGGGCATCCTGAGCATTGACTACAAAAACTCTGCCATGGCCCCTACCTGCTGGAGCCTGACTGCTACTGGAAGCTTGACCTCCCCTACCTCTACCTCTAAGAGCCTCTTTACTCTGATGCTGGCAGGTCTGAGCTAATGGTTGTGATACTGTAACTGATGGTTGCTGAGCCCTCAATGGACAGGTGCTCATATAATGGTCGTGCTGGCGACATCTCAAGCATGCACCTGACCTCCTCCAGCACTCTCCACTGTGCCTCCTACCACAACAAACATAAGCAGGTATGCTAGGCGTCTGTGACACTGATCTAGAAGAACTCTGAGAATAGGCAGGCGCTGTCTGTACTGCTGGCTGCCCCCTACTCTGCACTTTCCGCCTCTGGCTACCCCCTGAGGATCTCTGCTCAATTCTGGGTGCTGGCTCTATAGGTCTGAAGTGGGATCTGCTCTCCCCCCTCCTACTCAGAAATCATGGGCCACCCTTCCATTTTTGCTCTCTCTTAACCCTCTCTGTCTTATATTTCTCTTCCATTTGTGCAGTTTTATCTATCACTATGGTCAGAGAAGTGAACTCTATAGCAATAAGGGCATTATGCAAAGCAGCATACAATCCTCTCCTGAATCGGGCAATCAACTCTGCCTCAGACAGTGTATGAGTGGCATATCTACTCAACCGTATGAACTCATCAGCATACTCCTCTATGGAACGATCCCCCTGTTTCATCTGTTCAAATCTCACTAAGTTACGGGTCCTAACACCCTCGGTAATGAACTCGCTAATCAAACCCTGACGAAATTTTTCCCAGGTGGGTGGGTGCTCTCCATACAATCTAGTCTCCATGTGTCTAGAAAACCATGTCCAGGCCCTGCCCTCAAGCAACAAGCCAACTAACTCAATAGATCTCAGCTCGGAACAAGGTAGTCTCTTGACAACCTTCTCTACCTCTTTGAGAAAATCCACTGGATCTGTGCCTCTATCCCCTCGAAACTCTGGTAGGTTTAGCTTCAGAAAGCTAAACATGGAGACTCCTCCCTCATCAATCACTCTCCTAGCTTCCTGAGCAACCGGCTCCCTCTGAGCCCTAACTGGCAATACTGGAGCCTGTGCCACTACCTCTGGCACTACTGGTGGTTGAACTACTATAGGAGCAAGCGGTGGTTGTGCCTGTTGTCTCTCTCTCCTCAACTCAGCCATCTCTCGCCTCAGTTCCATCATACCCCGCATCATCTCAACCTTCCAGGGGTCACCATCTCTCCCATAAATCCTTTGAAGTCCTCTGAGATCGGGACGGACCCTCAGATCCTATAACCTCCCTCACTAGGGACTTGTTGGAGGCAACCTCAGCCTCTCTGGTATCACGGTCTCTACTATCTGACATTTCTGAAATTTGTTGAGAAAATGCAAATAAATCTCAAAATACAGTAAAATGGAGAATATAAACTCACAACAAACGACCACAACAATAAACGATAAAGGAAACCCTATGCTCCATGGTATTCTTAGTTCTATCCCATTCTGTAACTAGTCAGTATACATTCGCTATCTAGGTCCACATTTTGTAGACCTAGCATTCCGATATTTGTGAACCAATGCTCTAATAACCTAGACCTCTGATACCAACTCTGTCACGAGCCGCGACGGTCCTAGGACACGGGAGATGCCAATGGTGATCGGCACCCGTAGAACCCAACATCAGTCCTATCAATACAATATGCATGTATAAAATCTCTATTCATTCATTGTCAATCACAACCTATCATATATTCTCAATCAACTGTATTAACAATACCCACAGGATCATAACAATTAAGACATATTTTCCATATCATAGTATCATCATTTGGATATATGTTCATTTCCTAGCTAACTCGTACATACCCATGGAGCAGCTAGATTATGAGCACCAAAATATAATTGCTATACAAAATAAGTATCTGGAAAATACATCAGATAATCTGTTGCAGAATCCTCAGAGAAACAGAAGTCTAGATTTTGCAGCTCTAATCCTCTCCTAAAATGGGTAAACAATGAGTAGTGAGTATAGATGATACTCAGCGAATTCACATGCATCACAATAAACAATTGGGTCAACCAATAAGGATATCAATTGAATAAAATCAAGAACTGAATAAGATCAAGTTCGTAAGGTATCACCAATAAGATACAACAATATCATATAATATGGTTTCATATAAGTGAAATGACAGATAATGGGATGGACTATAGGAAAAGAAATCATACAGTCTCCATATCAAATATGTTGGACCATGTGGGTCCTAATCATCCATATAAGGGAAAATGTAAGCATAAGGCGGATCAAACCTTATGACCGGGACCAAACCCTTCCCAGCTAGGGTACAATATACAATGTGCACAAGGTTGACAGTATTTCCCCACTCCCCTGTCGAATCGGAAGTTCTGTCACAATCACAACAGGGTCAACAACAAGGGATACCATTAACAACAATGGCGTCCGGATTCAATCAATCATCAATCAATCATTTCGGTTTCCAATCAATTCAATATCCAATATCAATGATGGCCATGCCATATACAATATCCAATCAAAGTTTGACATTTAGTATATTTCAAAAGCAAAGCAAGGTTTGGTATTTTAGAATGTTCGGTATCAATGAAAAAGATATATATATAACAATATATGTATATATTTTTTGATAAGAGAATAAGGTTATACATATTCAAAGGAAAATCACAATGAAAGGTTCGGCCCATTGGGGTTCTTCCCAAATGGTGTCCAACAATCATTTTTTATCAATTTGGCAATTCAAATGATGCATGTAGAACTCACCTTAACTTTCCAACAATCAATTGCTTAGCCAATCTCACCAATTTCCTCAAAAATCTACAATTTGGCTACTTTGAGGACTCAATCTCCACAATCGACAATTTCACATTAATTTTGTCATCAATTTCATGTTCTCTTATACTCAATTAACTAATTCTATCATCAATTCAAGAATCCCATCACTAATTCATCAATTCAATATTCAAAGTTTCACATAAACCCTAGAATTTAGGGATTTCCATTATTTAGAGTTAATCTAGCTAAAATAATTCTAAACCCATTCATTTTAACCCAAATACTATCTATTTAATCAATAAAAATCAACAAATAAACATATACCTCAAATGGTGCTCACGGCAAAATTTTCTTTGCTACCGCTGCCACTTTTCCAGCTCCTCTCCTCACGAGTTAGGGGCAGGAAAGGATGAACACAGGTATATATATATGATTTCCACAAATTTCTCTAGAAAATTTCGGTGGAAAAAATGTGGAAATCTAATGAAGAAGACGATGAACAGTGTTCGGTTCTAGAGAAACAAGAAGCTCGCTGTGAACGTTGAAAAGAAAGAAATGGGCTAAGTGTCCACGCTGTTTCTTATAAATAGGCTACTGCCTGATTTGCAAATCCCAGTTACTGTGCACTTACTCGTCCCGCCTCGCCAAAATTCAATTTGCTGGTCCAGCTCGCCAATTGCCGGCTTACCAGACCCAGCTCGCCAATCTCAACTCGGCAATGCTTCTTCGCATTGCCGACTTGTTTTAGCCAGTTCGCATATGCCGGCTCGCACATGCCTCTTCATTATTCCTAGCTCGCCAATGCCTCTTCGCATTGCCGGCTCGCATATGCCTCTTCGCATATGCCGTCTTGTACTTACCTCTTTGTCTTTCCTCTTCGCTATCTCACCTCGCACTTCTTCTTCGCGAGGCCAACTCGGCAAGACCTCTTCGCAAGGCCATCTCGGCATTGTCTCTTCGCAAGGCCAGTTCGGCATTTCCTCTTCGCAAAGCCAGCTCAGCATTGCCCCTTCGCAGGGCCAGCTCGCCAATGCCGGCTGGAAACCCTTAACCTAGTTTTCACAGAATTTCGCTGAAGACTCAAATTCTCAATTCTTTAACACTTAGCATTTTCTCTCACAAAATTTCCATATTCATTTTCTATCATTATCATAAGTAATTAATAAGTAAATATTTATACTTATTCTAAAATTTATTTAATTAAGCAATTGAAAAGAATAAACTTTGTACACATAAATATATTCAAGGATTACTTAGGTAAATGATGGGTGTTACACCCGTACTGGCCTGAGACTGATTTGAGTTAAAATTTAAATAAAAAGAGTTTAAATACTATTTAAAATGATTTTAAAAAGTTTCAAATCATGTTCAGAAGTTCGGGTATGAAAACAGGCATGAGAGATTGACAGGCTCGATTGCAGCAAGTTATCAGGCCCTGCCAGGGATGGATATCCTAATGCCTCTGGGCGTGCACGACTGCTTGCTCCGGGCCCATGTCGTTGTTCCACCATCCGATTTTTCTTCAGTTTTTAAGGTTTGACTAAAAACTAGAAAGGAAGCTTTGAAAGTTCTTGTAATGCAAACAACCTAGAAATTACTTAGGAAGTTTTATTCTAACTATTTAGGAGCTTTTTATTATTTAATAACCTTAAGCAAATCTGAATCATAATTTTTCAGTTATATTTTCCTATTTAAGAGAGGTAGAGAAGTCTATAAATAGGCATCCACCTTCACTAGTTGAAGGATCAAAACTTGGAGGATCAAAATTTTGGGGCAAAAACCTAAGTTGTCTAAACTCAAAACATTCTTTTCTAAAGCAAATCAAATTTGAATGTTTTTAGTTAAAATCCTAAAATCAATTTGTCGAATTAAACACTTTGGTTAAGTTTAGTTACTTTAATTTAAGAATTAAATCAAGTTTTTTTTAAGAAAATTTAGAATCAAATATAAACTTTTTCTTTTTGTCTTTCAAACTTCTCATCAAAGAAATATATCAAGAGACTTTTTCATTGTATTTCTTAAAGAAGAAGTAAAATTTAATTGAATCAAAGCATCTTCAATAAGGAATCAACTTTCTCCAAGCAATCGAAGTACTTGAAATCAGCCAACCACCCATAAGACAAACAAAGTTTGAGAGTAATTTGTTGAGCCTTGGTGCATCTAGGTATGGTAACTCTTGTTTTCATTTATTTATTTTTATATTTTGAGATCTGTGAATTATTTAGGTATAATCACATGAATTGGAAATAATCCATATGATCTTTCTTTTCTTTCATCTTTGTAAATTTCTTGAAAATAAATGAACTTAGGTTAGATTAATCATTTCAATATTGATTTTTAATGTTAAATGGTTATATTTAAAAGAGAAATTTGAATTAAATTGAAAGCAACATGTTTAGGACATCTTTTTTATGAAGACTCCTATTCTTAGATTTAGCTACTGTTTGAATCCAAAATTGTTTTGAAATTTATTTTTAATGAGTTTAAAAACCTAAAAAATATATAAATGAAAAATTTTGGTAATCAGGGTAGAAAGGGTTCAAAAATCGAACCCGAAAAATCAAAAGTTGGCCAAAAAACATAACATGAACATGTATCAAAATAGAAAGACCGTCTCACCCTTTTGTAGAGCCGCCCAACTCTGCAAAGGTCTGTATGACCCTTCACATTGCCGCCTAACCCTTTGCTAAGCCATGAGGCTTTGCTTCCTTTTTTCCTTCTCTATTTTCCCACTCTAATATTTCTTTGATATTTCTTTGGTACAAATATGCTATGAATGATATATCTTAATGTATGAAACTCAATTTAAATGTTCACATGATGATTTTAGTTAATTTAGAGGTATGGTAGGATGTTGGTATTGATATAATAACTAATTATACATATTTATTGCAATTTTGCTTAATTTATGTTTTAAACTTGAGTTTTGATATGATTGTTGTTATAGAATAGTTTAGCATGATTAAATACATGTTAAAATGACTTTAAAATAGATAATATGACATGATAAACTACTGATCTAATTAATTAAATTGGTTAACAAATGTTTCTGACCTAAACTCATGAGATTATGCATGCATATTACCTTAAAATCAATTTTAGCATAAATTGTTTGGTTTTGGACAAATTAAAATGTAATTATAAGATGAAAAAATTACTGATTTTTATTAAATATTTTGAATAATTTTATAAATGTATAATTTAAGCATTATTATGAAAATGAATAAACTATGGTTGATTCAAAATAAACCTTGTTGCCATGTAAAATAAAATGTGTTTTGTGGGATAGTATGTCTCAATTAGGTTAGATGGTTAAAGTGGGTTAAACTAAAAATATTTTTATAAATGAATCATTATTTTTGACATGTTTGATTATATGTACATAAATCCAAATAATTAAAATGACTTAATTAGGTATTTTGTATCATGAATATGTAAATGGGAATTTGGGTATGATTAGTTGTGAAAAACATAATTGTTTAGCAAAACATATCGTGTATGTATTTTTGTTATAGGCACTAACCATATAGGGATATAATGATTAAATAAATGATATGCAGCCTATAAGACCCAAGTATGAGAAAAGATAAATGGGCTTAAAATGCATTAAGGCTCAAGTATGAATGGAAGTAAATGGGCCTAAAATACCTTAAGGCCCAAGCATGAAAGAGAATAAAAAGGCCTAAACGAGTTAAAGCCCGAAAAAGCAAGATCAAGGCTCTAAAAGATTTATTTAATAATTATATTGTATAATTTTATTTCTCTTTTCCTTTCTTTATCTTAGGGTGTTAGATGTATGATTTTATAATGTATGATGCAATTTACTTTAAATGAATAATGCAATTATGTTGCTAAGTTGCTAAAGGTTTCATTTCTCCTTCCATTACTTTGGGGCTAGTGTGAATATTATTATGCAAAGATGAATATTATTCTTTTTATGTAATCTTTAGGAATGGTCTTGTGAGGTTGTACAATTAATTATATCTTCTATAATTCTGTTTAAGGAGGTTGCATTTTAAGTGAGCTCCAATCTTTCCTGGGAATTATGCTCGGTCTAGTTTTTAGTATAGTTAAGTATGTGTCATAATAGAATTTACTTTTGTCTTATTAATTATTTACGTTTGAGTTATGCACTTTTGAATTGAATAAATAAGGGTATACTTAAATTATTTTCCATCTAGACTTCTAGCTAAATAGGAAGGCTGACTAATGGCCAAACGAGCTGGGGTGCCTAATAACCTCCTCAATCCATACCCAATTTTCTTATTTGAATCTCTGAATAAGACGGCCTGGTACTTAGTCATGAATAAAATCGTCACCCATTTCCTAGAGGAAGGAAATGCACAAAATTTATGGTCTCGGTTACACCTTGAACTGAGTGGCGACTCCTTTTTTCGATTTAGTTATTCCTTACCGATTTGCCTTAGGTTAGAAATCAGACTGTCGCTGCAAAAGACATCACAGTCTACCGACTCTATTGGAGATTTGAAAAACTAATTTCCTTAGGTACATATCTTAGAAAAACTTAGGTATATCCCTTCTATCCAATACTTAAAAAGAAAAACTTTATCATAAGATATAAATTAACAAATAAACTTTAAACTTAACTCATCTAGGTAAAATAAATAAAATCTCATAAAAAAATTAAAAGTGGGACATGACTTGACGTTTGCCTTATTGTGCAATAAATTATTATAAAACATGCATCATGTAAGAAAAATTATATATACATACAAATATGTAAATGTCATAGCCCTATAATGTGGGATGTTGCTGTGACAGTAAAGAATTATAATGTCATGGCACATAATAATTTTAGCTAAATTTATATCATGAAAACATGATTTAGAAATCTTAGGAGTTACTATCACGCTCCAAACCCAAACGCACGTGACTGGTATTAGGAAACGGGTAAGTATAATACTTTCAGAACCCATAACTAGCTTGACACCTCGCTAAACTATAAAACTATCAAAATAATAGCTGGACTATCATAAAACTAGGACTCTGACCTACCTGTTAAGCAGAATATGAACACCAATTAAATTATTGTCCATCAGGGCTATTGTATCCATCTCATTAAAATATTATCGTAGAAATGTAATTCTACTTACAGGTCACCAATCAAATATAAAAGCTTAAATAACCACTAATTAAATAACTCAATCTTTTCAAGAAATTAAAACAGGACATAAAACCAACACAAAAATACACATGCAAAACTCTAGATTTATGACATGGAATCCAAATAAAATAAAATATATAACCTTCTCTGCCAGAGAAAAATGGCAAAAGTGACTAGACAACAATCCAACGGACGCTCACTTGCAACTGAGAAAAATAAATTGAACAGGAGTGAACGTTCAACTTAGTGAATGATACTATCTAATATACTCATTTGGTACCATCTAATTATTCTATTAAAGAAATGTCAATGCAGCATGTTAACCAAACAAATAATTACATAATCAAATAGGGATGGGAACTAGTCAACAAGAACCATCCTAAAATTTGTGTAAGGAGCCGATCTCCTATGCCTGACTCTCTTAGTCCAATACTATCTCTTAATCCAATATATTGGGTCATAGCTGTCACTGGATTCAACCAGGCAGCGACGATCTGACTGGCAGCAGCGCCAGGCGATGAGCAAGCCCCCAAGCCGTCATAAATCAATCATAACTTATTAAACCATAAACATACCCATACCCATATTCATACTCAGAATTCTATGTGGCTCTATGTCACGACCCTATTTCGGATCACGACGGTCCTAGGATGCAGGAGATGCCAATGACGACCGGCACCTGTAGAACCCAGTATCACATGTAAATATTTATAACCATCAATTTATTAATCAATTTACTTAGTTATTATTCATTCTGTCATTTTGTAATCTGTCTGAAATATATACTGCAGTTGACTGTAACATTCATCAAAACATGTCATATCATTACTCACACTCCATAATATGTCATATATACATGTTCATGAGCTAACTAAATCATACATAACCCATGGAGCAGTCAGATCATGAATATATAAAAATATATTGTATTTAATATAATAACATTGCTATGAACACTGCAGAAATCCACAGAGAGTCAAGAGTTGGAATTCTGCCACCTACTTTATACCTGGAAATAGGAAGCAAGGAAAGGGGTGAGTGTATAATATACTTAGTGAATCTAATATGTATTGATCATAAATATGTGTTGGATCATCAAGAAAGGATAAGTAGATGAAATAATAAAGACAGACTGCTCAATAAAATCAGAATACAGAATCAAATATAGGGAATGACAATAAGGTCAATACTCATATTAATGGTAGGTATATCATATGGGTAAGACATATATAGGGCCATGAAACGTATAGAATATGTGTAAAACACATAATCAATCTCATATCAATAAACATAAGATTGATCAGGTCTTATGGCTAGAACTGATAACCCTTCCCAGCTAGGGTATAATGATATAACGTGCACATTATCGACAGTATGTACCCACTAGCCTGTCAGAGCAGCAACTCTGTTAAACCACATCAGGATCAATAAAAGTATAGAACAAGTTATTAGATACCATTATACAAAAATATTATCACCAAATATGAATAATCCAATATCAATTAATTCAAGATACAATATAACAATGGAATGACAATAACAAGTAGTTATACATTAGCAAAGGGTATGGCAATTAACAATGGTATGGAACATAAGTTGGTCATACATAACCAAAAGGTTGGCACAATTGGCATGCCAATGTCGCTGGCGACGATAGCATTCAAATGATAGACCTATGGATGAACAAGTGATAGGCCTATAACAAAATAAACTAGACATTTCATCAAACACTTGGTGTGCAACAAAGGATGGACAATTTGACATAGTTTGGGTGCAACTCTAACATTGACCCAAAAATCAACAACTCACAATGTAGGCATTTCAATAAGCAATAGATACACAACAATAAACATCATTTAAAAGATCAATTAGGCATGTGAAACAAGAAGAAAAATAAGGCAAAATCAAGAAATGAATAGTAACCTAGGGTTCGGCGAAACATGAAGGAAAAATGAGGAATTCCAATCAATAATCCAATACTTAGGACATGTAATTTGATGTATATTAAACTCACCTAACACTTCAAATTGAGTTGGAAAATTGATTTTTCACCTATTGCTTCAAAGAAGGAAAAACTCACAACTTTGATGTTCTTGATTTTCTATAACAAACCAACCATAAATAATTCATCCATTAGCCTCCAATTAACATATTCTAAGTTTAATTAACATAAACCAATACAAAATCAAATAGCTAATTCAAACAACTTAGGCTAGGGTTTGGAATTTAGGGAAAAAATGTTCAAATGCATCAATTGATGCAATCAAACACAAAATCCATCTAATTCATCATCTAAATCATCTAAATTAACCATAAAACCAAACAAACTAATTTGCTACCTCTTGGTGATGTTCCATCCGAATCTCTCTTCCAATTATTCCTTGATTTCCTTTGTGATTTCAAGTGAGAAATGGATAGAAATGGAAGAAACAAAGTTGGTGTTTAAGTTTTCTTTGATTTTTCCTTAAGAAAATTGCATGGAAATGGAAGAAGAAATGGTGGTGGTGGTTCGGCCAACATGGGAAGGAAGAAGAAGAAGAAGAAAATGGATGGGAAAATGGCTAAGGCATGCTTATATATTAAGTTAAGAATGGCAAATTCTGTTTTGGTCCTTAAACTTTTCATAAATTATATTTTTGCCACATTTTCTTTTATAATTTATTCTGACAATTCTATTGAGAATTGGATTTCAAAGTGAGAATTTAAAAGGCTTATTTTTATTTATACTTATTTATAAAAATAGTTTCAGAGTCGTTATGAAATTCAAACATTCCAATTTCTAGTATACCCCTCAAAGTTTCATTTATTTACAATTTTGCCATCACTTATATTTTTCAGTGTTCCTAAAACTTTTTTACCTCTTTCTTTTTACCATAATTACACATACATATGTATGGTCCTTTATCCCCTGGTCAGAATCAGAAATTCATCTGTCGACCATACTGCTATTTTCTCGATAGTGTTTTCAACACAGACAATTTTCGGAAAAGTATCTCAGTTGCGTTCTAACTGTGTCTCTAAAATTATTTCTAAACATTTTGATGATTTCAAACTAAAAACTGAGAACAATTACATGCATCTAAGATAGGCCTTTCTAGAGTAACAACCATACGTCATTCTAATCACATCTAACAACCATACGTAATATGTAATTCAACATATAATGCAACATATACAAGTACATGTCTCAATTTAATTAATAATTATAATGCATAGTTATATATATATATATATATATATATATATAGAGAGAGAGAGAGAGAGAGAGAGAGAGAGAGAGAGAGAGAGAGAGAGTATCAATCACAGACTTAACGATCATCCAATCGACTGGTTGTCCTCTGGAGCACCCTCTAACTGACTACAAGGAAGACACATGAAATACTAGAATGAAATTCAGGATTTATTAAAATAATATTCAATTACCGACTCAGAAATAAAAGAATAATTTTTAGAAATTTATCAAAATTTTGGTAGAATCTCCCCTAAAATACGACATAGTCCCCTTGAAACAAAAACAATAACACTTCTAATAATTAGCCCATAGGCCCACATCCAACATTAACAACTCAATTGATCTCTCCTGAATCTTCATCTTAGCAGTAGATATTTATAAAAAATAGTGCAAGTCTTAATTATCTGATCCAAATAAATAATTAACTATTTATAATACTCCCAAAATTATTTCACGACAATCCTAATAATTAATCTTTAACTTCTCTACACACCTAGCTAACGCGTGCTAAAATCCAATAACTAGACGATAGTAATCCAACCATCACTCCTTTCTTCCTTTTCCCATCTCTGACCCCTTTTTCTTTTCATATATATATATTATAATAATATTTTCCAAATTTGTCTATTCCCATAATAATAATAATAATAATAATAATAATAAAAAGAATAATATATTATAATATAATTAAATAATATAATAATAATATTTTGAAATAAAAATCTTATGAAATATCCTTTTAAAATATTCCTCCCATATAAATTAATAATAATAATAAATAAATACTAAATAATTTAAAAAATTAAAATAATTAATTTAACAATTTAAATAATATAATTTTGAAACCAATAATTAACATTTTATAATAAAATAAAATAATATCAAAATACATAAATTTATAAAATTAAAATCAATTTTGAAATATATGTTTTCATAATAAAATTTAATACAATAATTATAAAACTAATAATTAATAACTAATGTATTAATTAGCTAAAATATTTTTTTGCAACTAATTAAGTAAATAAATAATTTCATAAATAATTATTTCTTTAAGATGAAATAATATAAATACATAAATATTTTTATATTTTTTACATATTATTAAAATATTGTTATTTTTTAATAAAATATAATTTAAAAATATAAATGTTACAATTATAATCATGAACGATATAATATAATAATAAATATTAAATTTCATTTTAACAACACTGAGATAACTTTGACAATTTCACGGATATAGTATAGTGATTGTGTAAAAATTAGAAATGTAATATTTGGAACACCTACGAGTAACGTAATATACAAAATTAGATATATATTTTATTTTATTATATTTTTAATCATAACTGTTATTTAACATATTATTAAAATTTATTTGTAAATAAATAAATAAGTACAAGATTATTTTTTATGTGAAAAATAAGACATAGTTTTAAGGATGAAATAAAAAAATTAATTTTAGATAAATTGATTTTGTGTGAAAAAGTTGTGTTTGTATGTATTGGGAAAATTTTTTATATAAAAAAAATTAAATTTAAATATATTAAATGAAAATTTTTTCATAAAATAATAATATATTTTTTTTACTGAGTTTCAATCACCGCCTATTTCTCTTCCCGCATAATCTAATCTAATATTATTTTGAAGTGTGTGCATATATATATATATATAGCATAAAAAAAAGCATAATATTATAAAAAATAAAAGATAAAAAAAATCATTGTGCACTTCCATATGTAAAATCAACAATATTTATCACAAAAAATGTGTGATTTTAGGAATCTATCATTTATGAGAAACCGCAACAAAAAGAAACAAAATACTGTAAAATCTTAGTAAATTAATATTCAATAAATTAATAAATTTTATTATATAATATTTTTTTACAGTTTTAATTTAAATTAATGAGTTAAATTAATAATTTTGATAAATTAATTAGATAATATTTTTTTAAAAATATTATATGATTTTATTTATATCATAAATTAATAATTTATCAATATTATATATATAATAAATTATAATATATATTTTATTAATATATGATTCTAAAAATTATTAAAAATATAAACAATTATATTTATTTATTTATTATTCACTTTATTTAATTTATATTTAATTTATCACATTTTTTTATTAATTTATTTAATTCATATTTAATTGATCATATTTTTTTAATTAATTTCAATTAGTTCATATCCAATTGATCACATATTTTTTATTTATTTATTTCAATTAATTTATATTCAATTAATCACATATTTTTTTTAATTTATTTAATTCATATTGAACCAATTATAAGATTAGTTGATTAAATATATATTTATTAAATTTGTAAATATTCTCTTTAAATTAATAAAATATTCATTTATCGATTAATTAATATATTTTTTAATTAATAAAATTTATTATTTCTAATGATATTAATTTATATAAATTTTAGTGTATATTATTTATATGCTAGGTATGTATTCTCATGCACTATTCTTGTTACATTATACATGAAAACTGAAATTCCTCATAAAATAAAGATGACAAAAATATATTTTCAGACATGAGTATTACAATAAAAACAAACAAATTAAGAATAATTACAAGCTCCTAATAGATATTAAATTAGGATGGTGATGTTGGCAGAGTAATAATTGATTGGATCAGGATAAGAAAAATTTTAAAATTTTAAGCTGATAAATTTATCCTTCCAATTAATTGAGTTCAAATTTTCCTTTCTTTTTCATTTTTCTAAATATTAAATAGATAAAAATATTTGAATTGAATTTCTTTATGTATTTTTAATTTTCCGTTGAAGCTAATTAAGAAGGTTAACGGTATCTTAATAAAATAGTCTCTTCATCGATAAGAAATTATAATTATTTGATAAAAATATTATAATTTTTTAAAAATTCTTAATAAATTAAATTTCATTAATATGATTAAAAGATTTTTAATTTTTAATTATTTAAAATTTTAAATTATTACCTTTTAACTATTAAAAAACATTCAGTACACCGTCAAAATAAACTAAATGACAAAAGTAAAATGCATGAGTTATAAGAAGATTGGCTAGAATTCATACAATAGCTAGATCAGGGTCAATTTTGTTTTTTGAATTAAAATATATAATATTAAAAACGAAGAGAAGATGCCAAGCTCGTGAGCCGCAATAGAAAGAGATAGAAGGCATGAATGTTCGTTTGCATAACCAGAGAGATGGAGATCTAAGCAAAGGATAGCCCCTAGCCTTTCTCTGAGCTCATACTATTCCCATTACAGTACCATTAAATTTTGACTTCAAGATTTAAGGAGGAAAACCAAAAGAATATATATATATATATAATGGAGAAGAATTGTCAAGGCAGTAATGGAGAATTGATAAAAATTTTTTTGGAGAATTGATAAAAAAAAAAAAAAAATGAAAATGAAAGAAGAAGATGAAGAAATTGGAGAGAGAATAAAATTTTTAAGTTCATTGTAATCTGCAAAAAAATTAATTTTTTTTTATTTTTTGCAAAACAAAGCCACTTGCCACAATTCAAATGATTTGTCATTTCAATTTAGATTTCAAGTAGGAATATCCGAATCTATCATCAAATATGACAAGGAAAAAGGGGTGAAGAAACACAAACCAAAATATAACTGATCCGAGAAAATAAGAAAGCTATATTGGCAACTGGGGAACTTGAGATGGATGCTTCATTGATGGGTTTACGAGGTGTTTTCGAGGCCCACGAAAACTTCCATGGTTCATCCTTTGCCATCTTCTGTCTGATTTTGCAGCAACTATAGCACTTGAATCACGTGTTATTGCAGAGGTGAAAACCAAAAAGCAAAGAACAAGAGATGTGAATATGGCATTTACTTGAACCATTTTAGGAATTATTCCTTTCTGTTTTGTGGGGGGAGAGTAGAGGTGAAATGGGTTAATACAGAGCTTCAAAAGTGAATACCTTTGCGTTGCTTGGAAGTCACAATTGAAATAAGGGTTATTAATTATTTGGTTTTGCCTGGTTTAATTATTATTTTTCTGTTAATTTGAGTTCTAATTGTAACTTAAACTCAAAATCATATAACTTTAGAGATGATTTCAGGATCATTGATCTAAAAACTCATTAATTTCTAATTGTAACTTAAACTCGAAATCATATAACCTTAGAGATGATTTCAGGATCATTGATCTAAAAACTCATTAATTGCTTGCTTGTTGTTGTTGTTATATTATTATTATTTTAGAGGAATATATATATATATATATATATATATATATATATATATATATATATATAACATGTTTATTAAAAATAAATGTTCCCTCTTAATAAATTTAAGAATATATACACCAATATTTGATTTTTGTTTTAAAGAATAATTATCCACGTGTTGATCTCAAAAAATAATTTTTTTTAGAAAAAAATATTTTTCCGAATTTAATCAATAAATTAAGGATAAAATTATTATTTTTTTATTTTTTATAAATTACATAAGATTCAAAAATATCGCTCTTAGAAATCATTGTTAAGATATATTAAAAAAAACTCACTATTTTGACTTCTTAAGAGTAAAATTTTAAAAATATCATTCAATATAATTTTTCATTTGGCTCATTCCTTAAAATATCTTATGGAGTCATTTTCCTTCTTTTCAAATGTAAAGAGGGAGATTGACTAGCTATCTCCTTATTTATATATTTTTTTTAATAATTTCTCTCTCATTCTCTCTATTTCTCATTTTTTATTTTTTTATATAATAAAAATTTTATAATTTTATTAATTAAATAATGAAATAGAGAGTGAAATAGAGAGTATTGTTGGAATATGTATAATTTTTAAAATAAATTAAAAAAAAAAAGTTGAATTATTTATAATAATTGAGAATAAAAAAGAGAGCATTGTTGGGATGGCTTTGAGTCTTACCAAATTAAATTCATACCTAACGTTGGGAAGCTTCAAATTACCATCATTACCGAACCGAATAACCCCTCCAACAGCATAATGGAATATCAACTTAAAGCCAAACCTTCCATCATTAATTGAGAAAATTTTAAAATTATCCATCATTAATTGAGAAAATTTTAAAATTATCTATAGATTATAGGGATTTTTTTAAAAATATAAAAAAAAATAAAAAATATTTTATTTTTACTGTTAAAAAAATAAATCAAAAATACTACATATCTAAAAATATTTTTCAAAAATACTATATATTTAAAAATATTTTTTTAAAAATACGATATATATCAAACATGTATTACATATATATTAAATATATACTAAAAAAAGTAAAAAAAAAAAAATGTAACCGTAAAATTGAAAATAAAAAATAAAAAAATATATTTATGTAATATTCCTTAGATTATATGTGACTTTTTAGAGTGTTTCGTAAATTATAAAATTATTAATAAGAAAAAGAAATTGGATCCTTTTTAGGTGCATGATAATTCTTAAGATTAAAAAAGATATAAAGTTTTAAAACTAATGTTTCACTAAACATAAAACTTAATTCAATTGAGAAGTTCAGTTATACCTTATTAACTAGAACTTTGATCATAACCTCAATAAAAAATTGTCAAATCGAAAAAATGGATTTAATCAGTATATAAAAGCAATGGACTTAATGTTAAACTTGAAAAAAAAAAAAAAAAAAGTCCATAGTCTTAAATATCATCAACTTTTTACCTTTTTGTAATTTCACCCTATCTTTTGAAATAGGTTATTATATCTCAAATTTCTATAGTTATTCACAATTATACCGTTCGGTTAAATTTGTTCATTTGTGCTTATTTTATATCTTAATAGCATGTAATGTGGATTAAAAATATAAATAATAAATTACTATTTAGTCCCTCATATTTAATTTAATTAATAAATTTATTTGTCTTTTTTAGAAATGAATTAAATGGTCATTCACATTTATTTTTATTAACAAAATAGTTCTTTGTTGTTATACAAAATAATTTTTATAGTCAAGGATATATTTAATAGTAAAATACTAAAATATCCTTGATTATAAGTAAAAAAAAAAAAAATCAATTTGATAAATGATTTTTTCCTGTTTGTTTAATTAAATCCAAAATTAATTTTGATACATAATTAATATATTTTTTTAGTTTAATGAAACATAGTTTTTCTTTTAAAAATTAATTAAAAAATATTTATTTATTTTGATAATAAAAAAGTTCTAATTTAAGTAAAAAAAATTATGGGCAAGAACAAAAATGTAACATGTGGTTTAGACCTTTTGTACTTACGGATTTGTAGAATTATTTTTGACAAAAAAAGTATGTGCTTTCTGTTGTTATGTGACATCCTAGAAGTGTCCAATATGCCTAAATATTTAAACACTATGGGAATTTAATAAATTATTAGATTATAAAAGTTGATTTACGAAATTAAGTCTAGAATACCTTCATTTAAGTATTAAAAAATTCTAATAAAATAGATGTTGAGTAAATATAGAATTGCTAAAATTGTTGAGTAAATAAATTAGAATGACTAATAATTTGAGAAAAGAATTAAATTGGGTTTAATTAAAAGAAACAAATGACTTAATTGAAAAGGAATAATGAAATTATGGATCAAATTGAAATTTAATATAAATTAGTAGACTAAGACCCACCACCACTAGAATATTTTATGTAAGTAGATGATTAGAAATTTCCTCATTTTCTCCTTGAATGGCTGAATCACTTTTCATCTTCTTTCTTAACATTTTCTTTTTATTTTCTTTCTTAATTTCATATCTTTCCAAGTAAAGAATTATATAGTTATGAATTTAAATTCCATTTTCAAACTAAATCAAATGTTTAAAGAGTAATAAGGAGTCCATAAGTTAGGGAAAAAGAAAAAGAAAGAGGATTTTAACAAATGGAGATTAATTGAAAATTTTCTCCTTCATTAATTTAATTTTTATATTTAAATTTAAATTTGATTCTTATGAGTAGTATGTATAGAAAAGTAATAATTTGGAGAGATTGTGCCAAATAAATGAGTTAAAGGTTAGAATTTTAAAGTTATTTACTTTAGAATTAAGGTTAGAAGGGAAATAATTCAAATAGAGTTTAATTTTTGAAATTATTTACTATATAAATTCTAAATTGAGTATTGTCACATCTCAAACTTGGAGATGCGATGGTTCTAAAGTATGGATAGACTTAAGGCCACCAAAAATTTGTAGAATGCACCAACCAAATCTGTGGCAATAACAAATAATAATATATATCCATCCGCAATTCCTAATCATAAATATCATTATCAACCTATGCTATAATCACCCAAAATATAATAAACTTGTTCACATGGATCAAAGGCAAATAAAGTCCTCTATCTAAGATGAATAAGTGACAATCCAAAAGAATATTACAACTATTCAAATATTATATAGCTCTAAAAGGATTACATCTCAATTAATAACAAAATATATCCAAAATGAACAGAATTTATACTTTAAAATAACTTATTAGAGAAAGAAGTCAAGAAGCTCTATTCTCGATTTTTGGACCGATGACTCTAGAACCTGAAAACCACAACAGAAGGAGGATGAGCCTTCAACTCAATTAATTATGTATATGTCATACTTGAGGTTCAGAAGTCTTATACACATATATCACAAATGAAATTCATAATACAAATGTTAGAATGTATACAAGTAATCAGAAGTCATATATATATATATCAGAAGCTGAATCAGAAATCGAATATCAGAATACAGAGTTTAGAAATCAAAATGCTTATATATCCATAACAGAACAAGAGTACTACGATCTCCCTATAGGATACATGTGTTTGTGCTAACACACGCCTATATAAACTTTGTTCCCTCTAGGAAGAACCCTGATACTTTAACTCTATCAGTTTAGTCACTGATACACACAGTCTTATGATTTTTTTCTCATAGGGAAGACATTCTGACTATACATATACTAGATTCAAAATACAAATATTGATAACAGAGGTTCTTAAAATCAAAGAAAATTTCAGAATAATCGGTTTATACTATAATAACAAGTTGGTTCCAAAAGAATGGATAACAATACTAACTCTAAAACATAGCAATGGAAATAAAATATATTTATAACAAATATCGTTGGTTCAAAAAAAAATCAACTTAACAATTGCATAGATATGCTTATAATGAGTATTAACGAAAGAATCATATATATGTATATGCAAATACATACAAAACACATATGCATAACTCACCTTCACAAAGTCACAATCAAAACCAAAACTCAAAATCTTTCAATCAAGCTCTAAAACAACTTAATTTCACTTAATACTCCAAGCCTAGCATATTACAATAATTTACAAATTTAGAGTTTTTCTTATCCAACATTACCCATAACAAATTCTTGCAATTAAAAACTCTCTAAAACTTATTTAGATAGTTCTTAAACTTAATTTAACTATTCCTTAAGAAACTCATTTTAGAATAGAAGAATTGATAATATTCATATTACTATTTACCATTTGCCCTAATTCTTCCAACAATCAAAATCTATAGCCATTAATGCATTTAATATACTTCCCATAACTCATACATAACTATTCTAATAACCTATAACCTCAAATCATAACAAAAATCAAATTATGGAGAAAATACCTCTTTCTCCTCAAATGAAGATTTTAGAGAAATCTTGACTTGGAATGATTCAATAGCTTTCTCAAAGTGTTTGCCTTTCAAAATGAAGATTAATGTGAGTATTAATGCCTTAGAAATACAGATGAAACGAATTTAGGATTTGGTAGTTGAGAAATAAAGAAGAGAGAAAATAGTTTTATTTTCGGACAAGTGACAAATGAGCTGATATATATATAAAATTTGACAATTCACGCTCATGAAAGAAGGATTCATGCCATTGAAGATCGATCTTTCACATCCGTGAAAGCCATCGTATGAAAATTTGAAATTCAGATAGAAACTTTTTGTACGCTCGTGAAAGAAGGTTATGAGGCAATTCTCAATTTCTCTCCAACCTAACTTGACCAAACACAACTTAACACAACTTAACAATATAAAACTCTCTCTAAGAGCTATCTATACTCAACAAAACACATTCTATTAGACTGAACTTGCAAAAAATAAAACAAAAAATTAGAATTTATCACCACTCAAACAAATCCATTAAAAAAAAAATCAATCAGAGTACATAACACAAGTAATATAGATAGAGGGTATTACATTTTTCCCTCCTAATAGAAAATTAGTCCTCGAATTTTTACAAAATCTTACTCTAAATCCTGAAACAATTGAGGATACTTAGTCTGCATACTAAGCTCACTCTCCCAAGTGCATTATTCCGTCGATTGGTTCTTCTAAATAACTTTCACCATCGCTATGTCCTTATTCCGAAGTCTTTTAACCATTCTATCAATAATGTCTATAGGAAGCTCTTCATAGATTAGGTCTGAGTTAAGTTCCAAAGGCTACGTTTGCAATACGTGAGAAGGATTCAAAACATACATGCGAAGCATAGATATGTGAAACACCGGATGAACACTATCGAAGTCTGGTGGAAGTTCCAATCGATATGAAACATCTCCAACCTTGCTCAGAATCTCAAAATGTCCAATGTATCTTGGAGATAACTTGCCTTTCTTCCCAAATCTCATAACTCCTTTCATTGGTGATATCTTTAAAAAGACTTTGTCACCAATAGCAAAATGAAGATCCTTTCTCTTTTCAATTGTTCTTGAATCAAAAGCACTTTCTCAGATGTATATCGTATCAAATCGAGACCTTCAATGGACCTTTCACCAATCTCATACCAACAGATAAACTTTTTCCCATACAGAGCCTCATATAGTGCCATTTGGATCGTAGAGTGATAACTGTTGTTGTAAGTGAATTCGATCAACGGTAGGTGCTTATCCCAATTCCCTCCAAAATCTAGAATGCACATCCTCAACATGTCCTCTAGAGGTTAGATGGTCCTCTCTTATTGTCCATCGGTCTGTGGATGAAAAGCTGTACTGAAATCCAATCGAGTACCCAATGACTCATGCGACTTCTGCCAAAATCTTGAGGTGAAATGAGTACCTCTATCAGAAATGATCGATATTAGAACACCGTGCAATCTCACAATCTCATTAATATACAACTGAGCATGATGAGAAGCCCAATAAGTAGTCTTTACCGGCAGAAAATGAGCTGATTTAGTCAAACTATCCACAATTACCAAAATGGAGTCATGTTTATTGGAAGTTCTTGGAAAATCTTATAAAATCCATAGTTATTCTTTCCTATTTCTATTGTGGCAAAAGTAATTGTAATACCCTAGGAAGCCCTATCTTGAATGCATCATATAGTTCTCATTTTTTAGGTTGAAATTATTGAAATGATTAGAAATAATTTTAGAGACACAGTTAGAATGCAAATGAGATACTTTTTCGAAAATCGTCGGTGTCGAGAACACTGCCGGGGAAATAGCAGTCCGACAAATTTAAGAATTTTTGACCTAGACTTGGGGGAATGAAATAATTTAATTTTATGTGAAATTATGGTGAAAAAAAAGAGTTGAAAAATATTTTGAAACACTGAAAATAAGAGCAATGGCAAAATTATAAATAAAGACAACTTTGAGGGCAATTTTGGAAATCCACTGCCTGGGATCCAGAAATGACCCAGAACTATTTTTAAATGATATAAAAACTTAAAATAAGGTATTTTAATCCCCACACTTGAGGTTGAATCTAAATAGAATAGACAGAATAAATTATACAAAGTTTTGGGGTCAAAAATATAAAAAAGGAAAATTTTGGGCCAAAAGTGCAATTAAACAAAATTATGGAACCCACCCTTCCGAGAAATTAGCCAAGGTGGCCGGACATTATGGTGGAGGAGATGAATTTTTGATAGAAAATGATTAATTGATCTATTAATTAATTGAAAATGTGACAAGTCACCAAAATTCTAGAAAATTCTACTTTTGTCTTCATTTCTTTTTGGTTAGCTTTTAGTGTATATAAAAAAGAAGATGGAAATAGCAAATGGAGGGGAAGTAGACGAACCATAAGAATAAAAATAACCAAAAAAATAAATCTTCCAATCTTTCCAAAGAATCAACCAAAAATAGATAAGAAATTGAAGAAGGAAGAAGCCTTATGAAGAAAATAGGATAGAAAAATTATGTTAAAACTTTTGGTGGAGCAAAAGGAAGTAGGATTCAAGTATTTTGATTTGAGATAATGATTCTAAACTTATCATTTTTAATTTTATTTAAGAGTTCTAAGGTTTGATTTGGCAAATAATTGAGGTAATTAAGTTAAAAATATAAAGACTGAGTTAGGGTTTTTATAGTTTCTGAAATTTGATTTGAGGCAGTAAATTGTGGTTAATATTTCAAAATTTTAATGACTGAATTTGAAGATGTAAAACATAAAAATTGTAGATAAATATATAATTATATGTCTGTAAAAGAAATTTATAAAATTCGAAGTGAAAAAAGAGTCATTAAGCAAAAATTATGACTAACCTGGAATTAGGTTTTCTGAAAAATGCTACTGTATTTTTATTGTACATAATTATAGAGATAGAATTAGAATAAGTGTTCAACATAAAAAATGTTAATTATGTCTTATATATAATCCTGTAAAAGGGTTTTTCAATTAGATTTGTGATTTATGAGATATGAGGTCATAAGTGTGGACTGCCCAGAATGACTGTTTAACAGAACATAGGTTATAGAATTCTATTAATATAAGGACCTTAAAGTCTGAAATTGAGAAAGTATTAAACATGAAATATGTTCATTATATATTATCTAAATGTTTGTAAAATGGTTTTATAACTGGAAGAGCACGGGACTAATTATAGGCATGGAAACAGGGTATATATGGATAGAGATTTCAAGGCAGTAGTTTAATTTTGGAAATTCACTAATAATTGTTCAGTGATCAAAAAATTCTAAAATTTGTATATGTTATAATTTTATGTGTATATTTTCAATAGGAAAAGTAATTATAGAAATGGATTAAGTATTGATTGAGTTATTAACAAAAGAACAGTATCTGCCAGAATAAGATTTGTAGGCAGAATACATGCAGTAAGACTGGTTGTAAAACTAAGTTTAAATTAACACCATAAATTGTGTAGTAATGATTTTAATGTGAATTTTGGATATATTAGAAATTTATATGTTAAGTTTAAGTAGGAATAAGAATTGAAGCTATTGGATAAGTGTAGAAAGAGATCTGGATTAAGAAACACAGACTGCCAGAAAAGAGTTTTGCACAAAAAAACCTTAGTAACTTGAAAATTTGAGGAATTTTCTTTAATATAAGTATAAGTAATGTAATTTTATATTAAATAGTATCTAAATGGAAAATAATTGGATATATAGAGTTAAGAATAAATAAGAGACGTGATGGGTACCATAAGAGATAAGGCAAAGAATCAAGGATAAAGGAAAAAGGAAAATGTACAAGTTATAAGCTAAGGTGAGTAATGCATACATCATATTCATGCCTTGATTTGTTGACCCAATGAACATGTTTCCTTCATGGTTAAATGCCACTTTGCTATTATTGATCATTTTTTGATCTTTCAAAAGATTGAAATTTATCCACATTCATTGATTGTTATTGATATTGAAATGCCTATTGTTCTTGATTGGCTATGCACCCAAATTACTCCTAAAAGTATGCACACCAAATGTTTAACCATATACTATGATATTTATTGTTAATTGCTACCCTTGTATCAAGAAAAGAAATCGATACATGATTAATGAAATTTTTTGATATTGATTGATAAGTAAGCCTATATATATTGATCGAAAGCCATTGTATTATAATGTTCCTAATGAATACTTGATATTGTTATTGATTTCCATTAACCTATTTTACATGTGGATTTGATAGAGCTGCCTCTCCGACAAGATAGTGGATACATATCATTGGCAATATGCATATTGATTTTACTGATACCCTAGCTGGGAAGGGTTAACTATCCTAGCCATAGGGCCTGATCGGCCTTATGTACATGATATGAGACTAATATGAGATTGACTGTGTAATTACACATAGTCTACGTGTTTCATGGCCCTTTATCTATCTTATCTACATGATACGAGTATTGTTTACCTGTGCAATGATTCCAAGCTTATATCTTATTGCTTATCATTGATGTCCATTCTTTCATCGATTTGATTGTAACCTGTTCCAAACTCCTAAAGATATTTGGTGTGCAAATTAATTAACCTTTGACAAGTAAATTTGAAATGCTAATAACCATTCATTGTATTTATTGATACTTGACTACCATTGGTATCTTTTATTATCATAAGCTTATATCTCATATTTAATGATGTATACATGCTCACTGAGTATTTTATACTCACCAAATAGTGGTTTATAATTTTTTACAGAGATGAGATAGAGGAAGATGATTCTAAGTCAATTTTTTTTTCGACTTGGAATGTCAAATACTTCAAGGTAGAATTTTATTCTCTAAAGGTTATAAGTGTCAACTCATAGAGCTCCATGATATTGTGTATAATTAGATGATTAAGTATTATAATGATGTATGGATATTGAAATAATTGACAATTCAGTCGCATTATTAAAAAATTTAATGTGTAATGTTTAATGATTGATAATGACAATGATAGTGAAGTGATAGAGACAGTGATACTGAAAATGATAAAATAAAATTCATATGTTTGAAAAAGATTTAGAAGTGCCATGTATGATTGTTGATCTGTAAAGTTGAGGGTATAAGGATGGTAAATTATTGGGAGTATAAAAAAAAAATTTTAAGTGCAGGCTGTGTAATTTTTGAAAGACTCGATTTTGGGTTGGGAATAAGGCTAAAATTACAAAGAAAGTTTGGAAAATTTTCTGTAAAATTTATAATTATTAAATAGGATTTAAGCATTAATGAATGAGTTAATATTGATTGAATGATTGATAAATGGATTGTTCATGGGTTCTATGGGTTTCCGCTAACTTTAGGTCTACCCGTGCCCTAGGACTGTCGTGGCCCAAAAGTGGGTCGTGACAGTAACTGCTGAAGTAACCCGGATGATTTCTAATGCTCAAACTTAACCTGTTGATAAGTCAAGTACTTGGCCACAAACTTTGTTATACCTCTCTTTATGCCATACCACCAGTATGATTCCTTAACATCATGATACATCTTAGTGGCACTTAGATGCACACTGTAACTGGCATAATGAGCTTCCCTCAATACTTGTTCAATTAGATGATCCACGGCAGGAACACATAGCCATGTACCATATCTCAATACACCATCCTTAATGGTGAATCTTAGAGCTTTCCCCAATTATACTTCGCTTTTCAACTTAACCAAGTGAGAATCTTTATCTTGAGCTTCCTTATTCTGATCAACCAACAATGATTTAACTCGAAAATTAGTCAATAATGCTCCAGTATCAGACAAACCAATCCAAATGCCCAAATCATGCAAACTCTAAAATTCCTTAATTAACTGTCGCCTACTCACTTGAATTTGAGCTAAGCTCCCCAATGATTTCCGACTCAAGGCATTAACTACAAAATTAGCCTTACCCGGATGATAAAAAATCTCACAATCATAATCCTTAAGCAACTCTATCCATCTCCTTTGCCTAAGGTTCAAATCTTCATGTTGAAAGATATACTTCAAGCTCTTGTGATCAGTGTAGATCTCACACTTCTCATCATATATGTAGTGCCTCCAAATCTTCAAAGTAAATACTACTGCCACCATCTCCAAATCATAGGCCAGGTAATTCAACTCATGTTTTCTCAACTGACGAGAAGCATAAGCTATTACCTTACCATTCTGCATCAAAGCACAACTGAGTTCCACTCTCGAAGCATCACAATAAACCACAAAACCACCCTCACTAGAAGGTAGTGTCATAATCGGAGCAGTAATCAAACAAGTCTTCAACTTGTGAAAATTTTCCTCACAAGCATCAGACCACTGAAACTTCACTTGCTTCTGAGTGAGCTTACTCAAAGGAGCAGTTATCTGAGAGAAATCCTGAATAAATATCTGATAATAGCCTACTAGATCCAGGAAACTCCTAACTTCTATCACATTGGTGGGTCTAGGCCAATCCAAAACTGTATTAACTTTCTTTGGATCTACATAAATCCCTTCTCTATTAATCACATGTCCCAGAAAGACAACTCTATCAAGCTAGAATTCACACTTAGAAAACTTAGCATAAAGCTGATGTTCTCTTAAAATATGTAAAACCATGCGCAGATGCTCTTCATGTTCTTCCTTACTCTTGGAATACACCAATATGTCATCAATGAACACAATCACAAACCTATTTAAGAATGGTTTGAAGACCATTTTCATTAAATCTATAAAAGCAGTTGGTGCATTCGTCAACCCAAATGGTAGTACAAAAAATTCGTAGTGACCATACCTGGTTTTAAAAGCATTATTAAGCACATCCTCCCTCTTAATCATCACCTGATGATAACCTAATCTCAAGTCAATCTTAGAGAAATGACTCGCTCCCTGCAACTGGTCAAACATCAATCTGAGGAAGCGGATACTTATTTCAAATAGTGACACTATTGAGTTATTGGTAAAAGATACATAATCTCATAGATCCATCCTTCTTCTTAACAAACAACAACAAAACACCCCAAGGCGAATTACTAGGCCTTATGAACCCTTTATCCGACAAGACTTGCAGTTGCAACTTCAATTCCTTTAGTTCAATAGGGGCCATACAATATGGAGGTATCAATATCGGATTAGTACCTGGGAGGACTTCAATGCTAAACTCAATCTCTCTATCTAGTGGTAAACCAGACAATTCTTTTAGAAAAACATCCATAAACTTATGCACAACAAGAATCTGAATAATGCTCTTCACTTCTATTTTCGTGTCTTTGTCATGACCTAACCTGGGAGCCACGACAGTCCTAGGGTATGGGTGTTGCCTAAGCTATCAGTACCACGAAGAACCCAATTAACTATATGATATGGCAAACAATACATTAAATCAGCTTAAATAGCATAATAATACTGCTGAAATTTCGACAGCATCTCCTCTAAAATATGACTATTCTCAGTTGTAAAAGAAGTAATAAACACTTCCAATATATCTGTATCATCAATTCTCATTTCAACCACCAATATCAACTCAAATATATATATCTTTGTATATCAAACTATATATATCCATAGCATAATTTATATGCAAAACTATAGAATTCCAATCACACATACATATACATGCCATTCCTTAGATTATAGTACCATGGAACCTCTATACCGTACAAATATTTACATATACTTTTGGGACCCAAATATTACATGTTTCAAGTAGTACAATTCTAAGGCGAGGATAGAAGGTGCCAATGAAATTCGAGCCTCACAGCAGACCTGAAAAATGATAACCACTAAGGGGGTGAGTATAAAAATACTCAGTGAATCTATATATATAAAAATGCAGAAGATGATCATTATACCATGGTTGCTCACAAATGGCCTGTAGAATCAATATAAGATAACAAATAAGGGTGAAACAAGTATCCATATAAATATCCATATAAGTATCCAGTGTACGAGTCAACTCACATATGATATAACAGAATTGGGTCACATGAAAAGTGCAATCGCTCTGTCTGTAATAGTACAATTGTGTTAAATTCAATATTCCAGCACTATCATAAAGTGCATAAATTACTTTACATAAGGGAGATCAGCCCTTATGACTAGAGAATATTTACACCCTCCCTAGTAAGGGTCAAATTAATACCAGAGAATATTTACACCCTCCCTAGCAAGGGTCAAATTAATTAATATCAGTGTGCACACGGTCGATGGAATTACCCGCTACACCATCGAAGTAGCCCTGTTATAATACCATATGGGTGTGTCTCCATGTAACAATATTAATAGCATAAATATAACTCATATAGTTGTGGAACAATCATATATATATATATATATATATATATAATGAATAATAGGACAAATTGGGGTCAAGTTAAAAAATAGCCGGTGGGCCCAATTGCGCTGCCGCAACTGACACTCGCCGTTACGGGTCCGTTTTGGGATTTTTGGGTAGTTTCTGGTTAAGTATGTTACCAAAGGATTTAGGTGGACCATAAGGTACCATTTAAAAGCTTAGGGAAAAACTAGAAGAATAGGCCAAATGGTGGTTCAATTGGCTTTCTAGATTTCATTTTATAGACAAATAAAGATTAGATCATTTTAGGCCGTTTCGGTGGGCTTATTTACGGGTCCAAATGCACTGTTGATGTTTTTAAATATCAATCTTTGTTTTATCAGTCCAAATAACATATTATAGCATATATGATGTAAATCATGCATGATTATACATATAGACTCACCTTTTATGCAATTAGTCCACTTTATCCCCCAAATATCTCTTGTAGGCCCTAATAAGCCCGCCACTTGACACTCCAAACTGGAGCACTCGATGGTTCACCTATTTCCATATATAATACTCTGGTAAGATGTAAAAACATCACAAAACACATTATTCACATTAAAATACATAAAGCATACACATTATGCACAATAAATCTCACTTTACACAATTTACTCCTTTTCCATTCCTTTATGCGTTAAACACATTCTATCACCACATTTGACTTACATTTCACATATTTATCACTTTTAAACCAAATTAATAATTCATATACACTTAGCTTAGCATTCCATATCAAACATACACCAATATTCGAGTTTAGCTTTCAAGTACTTATATCAATTATCTTTTCCACATCAAAGCTTATACATTTACATTATATACTCCATTAAACCATATTCAAACCTTACCTTTCTAATTACTTTATCCTAACATATTAAACCTATAAACTCAACATGGTTTAACCTAAATGGAATTCATTCTATTCATCCATTTTTTATCACCAATCAATTAAACAACATTCATATACACCTAATGTATAACATTCCATCATATAAACCTATTAAACATCAAAGCATCAAATCACTTTCTTGAACACTAAGATTCGGCCAAGTTAAAAATCCCTCCAAATGGATTTCTTTCCATCAATTAGCTATTAATTCATTACATATACATCAAATATAACTCATTTGAACAAAAATTCCATCAAAATAACATCATTGAATCATACCTTTTCCTATTAGGGTTTCCTTTCTAACTTTTTGAATTTCTTCCAACCTAAACACATTTTTATCACCAATTAACATCAAAGAACATCTTAAGAACACAATTAGACCAAAAGAATTGCAAAATCACTTACTTTTCCAATAGTTCTTCCAAAAATTAACAGCTTTATTTTTTCACTTTTTCTTGTTTTTCATTTGAATCTAAGGATAGATTTGTGTTTAGAATAATGGAATTAACAAGTTTGGATAAAAAAATGAAAGAAAACAACAAGCTTTGGTGTTGGACAATGGTGGTCGAAACTTTGGTGAAGAGGAAAGAGAAATTTGGTTGGTGAAATGGCTAAGGAAGAAGATGGAGGCAGGAAAAATCTATAAATATCAATGTTGTTATCCTATGCTTTGAGCTTATGGTAAAAATTATGCAACCTAGCTTACTAACCATCCAATTCTTCATCTTTTCATCCAATGGTTTGATTTAGGTTAGCCTAAAATGATACCATAGGCTTACATACACTATATAAGTCCATAATTCAAAGGAAAAGACTAAACTACCCTTAGTTCAAATGGAATCCCTATCCGAGCAGCTTTGCCCGAAATTATTTTCTACCGGCTTTAACTTTCCAATAATAATTTAAATGACCTTTATACCACTATTTTCATGTCCTGATATTCTCTTTTACCATCAAATATGATGTTAATTTTATAAAAACTCAAGGGGTGTGAAATGACCATTTTGCCCCCAGTTCATAAAAAACTCAAATTTACCCGATTTCTTCCTAACAGCTTTTAAACCCCCTCTATTTATTCAAACACATCATATAACATGCATACCAATCAAATTCAAGCAGAAACATATAAAAATTCACAAGTTCAAGTCAAGCAAAAATTTCCCCTAGGTTACCCTTTGTGGCTCAAGTTCTAGGTTTAACTGAGGTGTTACATTCTACCCCCTTACAAATAAATTCGTACCTGAATTTACTTCAAGGTTATAGGGTGGAATAAAAACCTGACTCATGAAATAGGTGGGGGTACTTGTGTCTCATCTCAGCCTCACTCTCCCAAGTACACTCCTCTACACTTCTGTTATGCCACAGTACTTTAACCATTGGAATACTCTTATTCCGAAGTTGTCTAATCTGATGATCCATAATCTATACTGGGACTTCCTCAAATGACAATGCTTCATCAATTTCAATCTCTTAGGGTTGAAGCACATGGGACGGATCTGAAACATATTTTCGTAGAATAGAAATGTGAAACACTGGATGCACGTGACCCATATTAGGTGGAAGAGCTCGTCTATATGAAACATTTCCAACTCGATCCAAAATCTCAAAGGGTCCAATGTACCTTGGTGGCAACTTGCCCTTCTTTCCAAATCTCATTACTCCTTTCATAGGAGAGATCTTCAGAAATACATGGTCACCCAGAACAAACTGTACCTCTTTTCTTTTTGGATCTGCATAACTTTTTTGCTTGCTGAAAGTAGTCTTTATTCTTTCTTGTATGATAGGAATTTTCTCCATTGTTTCTCTGATAAGATCTGATCCCTCTAATTGCTTTTCACCTGGTTCCACCCAACATATAGGTGATATGCATTTCCTGCCATACAAAGCTTCATATGGTGCCATCCTAATGGTAGAATGGTAGCTATTATTGTAGGCAAACTCTATCAGTGGTAGGAAGCGATCCCAACTGCCTTTTAAATCCAACACACATAATCTCAACATATCCTCCAATGTCTGAATAGTTTTCTCTAACTGTCTATCTGTCTGAGGATGAAATGCTGTGCTGAAATGCAATGTAGTACCCAATGCCTCTTGGAATTTTTGCCAAAACCTGGAGCTGAACTGAGTACCTCTATTAGATATAATCACTGATGGTATACCATGCAACCGTACCATTTTATCCACATAGAGCTATGCATACTGTGCAACTGTATAAGTTGTCTTTACCTCTAAGAAGTGAGTTGATTTGGTCAATCTATCCACAATCATCCATACTGAATCATATCCCTTCTGTGATCTTGGCAAACCCACCACAAAATCCATTGTTACCTGTTCCCATTTCCACTATAGTATCTAGATCTCTTGGAGCAAACCTGAAGGTTTCTGATGTTCAAATTTCACTTGCTGATAGGCTAAACACTTGGAAACAAACTTTGCTACATCACCCTTCATGTTTGGCCACCAATAAAGTTCCTTCAAGTCATTGTACATCTTTGTTACCCCTGGATGCACTGTGTAAGGAGAGTAATGAATTTCTTTCATGATATGCTCTTTGAACCCTTTAACATCAGGAACACATAATTAGTCCTTACATTTTAACACATCTCCCTCAACAGAAAAATCAGGAGCTTTACTATTTTGAACTAAGTCTTTGATCTTTACATATTATGGATCTTCCTTCTGGGAACTATTTATCTCATCTATTCGCAAAGATTTCACCTGGAACTGTGTTATCAATATTGTCTTCTGCCCCTATGATTCTAGATCCAAAGTTAAACCTTTAGCCATCAACTCTCTCAATTCTTGTACCAAAGGTCTTTCTGAAGCAGTCACATGGGATAAACTTCCCATTGACTTCCTACTAAGAGCATTTTCCACCACATTTGCTTTTCCAGGATGATACAGAATCTGGCAATCATAATCCTTTAGTAACTCGACCCATCTCTTTTGCCTCAAATCATAATCCTTTAGTAACTCGACCCATCTCTTTTGCCTCAAATTCAGTTCTTTTTGCTGCAAGATGTACTGTAAACTCTTATGATTAGTGTAAATTTCACATCTCACCCCATACAAATAATGTCTCCATATCTTTAAAGTAAAGATCACTGCTGCCATTTCTAAATCATGTGTGGGGTAATTCACCTGGTGTTTCTTCAACTGATGAGAGCATAAGCAATTACCTTTCTATCCTACATCAAAACACAATCCAAACCAATCCTCGAAGCATCACAGTCTACCTACCTAGAAAAGAAGTATTAACACTGGTGCAATGGTCAAACAGGTCTTAAGATTATGGAAACTCTTTTCACATTCATCATTCCACTGAAACTTCACCTGCTTCCGAGTTAACTTGGTCATTGGTGTAGCTATTCTGGAAAAATCTTTAACAAACCGGCGGTAGTACCCTGCCATACCAAGGAAACTCTAGATCTTAGTGACTGTAGTGGGACGTGTACTATTAGCAATTGCTTCATCTTTCTGTGGATCTACTTTTATTCCATCTTTGCTAACAACATGCCCCCGAAATACTATCTCTGTCAACCAGAACTCACATTTCGAGAACTTTGCATATAGCTGATGATTTCGCAATATCTGCAGTGTGATTCTGAGATGCTCCTCATGCTCTTATCTACTTCTGGAGTACACCAAGATGTCATTAATGAAGACAATTATGAATTTATCCAGAAATGGTCTAAACACTCGATTCATCATATCCATGAATGCTGCTGGAGCATTAGTCAACTCGAATGGTAGTACTAAAACCTCATTGTGCCCATACCGAGTTCTGAAGGCTGTTTTTGAAATGTGCTCACCTTTGATCCTCAACTGATGGTACCCAGACCTCAAATCTATCTTGGAAAAGAAACAAGCCCCTTGTAACTGATCAAACAAATCATCAATCTTGGGCAAAGGATACTTATTCTTCATTGTCACCTTGTTCAACTGCCGGTAATCAATACACATCTGCAGTGACCCATCTTTTTTCTTTACAAACAAGACTGGTGCTCCCCAAGGTGAACTACTGGGCCGGATAAAATTTTTGTTACACAATTCCTGCAACTGCTTTTTCAACTCTTTTAACTCTGGTGGTGCCATCCGATATGGTGGAATAGATATAGGATCAATACCAGGATATACCTCAATCTCAAACTCAATCTCCCTATCTAGTGGCAGTCTTGGAAGATCATCTGGGAACACATTTGAAAATTCCTTACTATAATCTTCTCTAACTCTTTAGGTATCCCTATAGTGTCAACCACTGTTGCTAAATAAGCAATACATCCCTTTCTTATCAACCTCTCTGCCTGTGCTGCAGACACTAACCCTGATATGTGACTGTTAGCCTCCCCCTGAAAAATAAACTTTTCCTGTCCATCGGGTTGAAATTTTATCCTTTTCATTGCACAATCAATTGAAGCTTTTTGAACAATCAACCAATCCATACCAAGGATAACATCGAACTCCAATATAGGTAACTCAATTAATTCCGCAGGCAAGGATCTATCACAAATTCTCATATCACTAATATCATACTTATACCCTACTAAAATTTTATCTCCCATTGGTGTGGCTATCTCTAAGGGCACATGTAAAGGTTTTCTACCCAACCCCAATTTCATGGTAAAAACAGGTGACATAAAAGAATGGGTTGCACCCGAATCAAATAACACATAAGCCATTATATCATGTATATAAATCATACCTATAAATGTCTCATGAGATCCCTGGGCCTGCTGTTGGGTAACTGCAAAGACATACCCCTGGCCCCTACCAGCTACTGATTGTCCCACTGATGGACTCTGCCCTGCTGGTCTGCCTCTGCCTGTACTCCTTCTACCCATCTGTATGGATGGTTGGGATGATCCTGCCTCTGATGACTGTGCAACTCTGAACATAGGGAAATCTCTATAAAAATGCCCAAACTATCCACATCTGAGGCATGCTCCTGTCCTGATATGACATGCCCCTGAATGTCTCTTCCCGCATAAAGTATATGTAGGCACTGGTGATATCATCTGGACTGGTCTAACAGAGCCTCAGAAATAGCTAGGAATAGAAGGCCTCATACTAGTGTCTCTACCAAAATCCTGCCTCTGACTGGGAGGTGGTAAAGACTGCACTGACTTGAGAGGAGGTCTAGGTGCAAAAGTCTGGGATGTCCCCTCTCCAGGTCTACGATACTCTCTTCCTCTTCCTTTCTTCCTCTGCTCCCTATCAGATCTTTCCTTCTTATATTTAGCCTCCATCTGGGCTACTTTACCAATAGCATGACTCAGGGAAGTAAACTTCATAGCCAACAGAATCTTATTCAAAGATGCATGTAACCCTCTCTTGAACCGCCTAATCATATCATTTTCTGTAGGAGTAATCTTCCTAGAATACTTGCTTAACCTTTTGAAAAATCTGGCATATTCTAAGACAGATAAATTCCCATGTCGCAGCTGCTCAAATTTCACAATGTTACTCTCTTGTAAACCCTCTATCAGAAACTCATCCATCATTCTTTGTTTGAACTCTCCCCAAGTCAGAATCATCACTGTGAATATTTTCATCAATATGTTCTTTAAACCAGGTAGCAACATCTACCTTTAATAATAATCCTACTAACTCTATAATCCTGGCATCAGAACAAGGTAGTGTTCGAACCATCCTATCAATCCTATCAATGAAATCACTAGGTTCTGTACCATAATTCTTTGCAAAAGTGGGTAGTCCCAGTCTCATGACTCCCTAATAGTTACACCACCCTCTGGGATAATTCTGCGTGCTCTGTTTCCATGTAATATTGCTGGTTCCCTCTGAGGTACTGGTGGTATCACAAGCTGTACCACTAACTATACTGGAGATAGAGGTGGTTACTGTACTACTGCAGGCTGTGCTGCAAAATGAGTCCGGATGGTCTGTAAAATTTCCTATCTCATATCTTATATCTCTTGTCTCTAAGGTGCATCACCCCTCTGATCAGACTCAGTACATCTCTGTAACCGGGGTGGCTCAGAATGAGTCCTCCATATAGCAGATGTATTAGGAGCAACCTCTGCTTCCTCACTAGATCCATGAAACTCACAATTACCAATAGGCCTAGCACGTCTATTTACTCTCTCAGACATCTTAGCACACTACTGCAAGTCAAAAACAAAACAATCCAGCTCGTATAAGAATATTAATATTATAGGTACGTAGAATTTCAAATAATGAAGAAGAGACTATCAATTTGACGATATATGAGAATCCTAGATTCCATGGTACTTCTATTGCTACTAATATGCAAACACTACATGTTATATAAACCTTTAGCACTGATACCACCTTTGTCACGACCCAACTAGGGAGCCGCGACCGTCCTAGGGTACGGGTGTTGCCTAAGCTACCAGTACCACGAAGAACCTAATTAACTATATGATATGGCAAACAATACATTAAATCAGCTTAAATAGCTTAATAATGCTGCTGAAATTTCGACAGCATCTCCTCTAAAATATGACTATGCTCAGCTGTAAAAGAAGTAATAAACACTTCCAATATAATTGTATCATCAATTCTCATTTCAACCACCAATATCAACTCAAATATATATATCTCTGTATATCAAACTATATATATCCACATCATAATCTATATGCAAAACTATAAAATTCCAATCACACATACATATACATGCCATTCCTTAGATTATAGTACCATGGAACCTCTATACCGTACAAATATTTACATATACTTTTGGGATCCAAATATTACATGTTTCAAGTAGTACAATTCCAAGGCAAGGATAGAAGGTGCCAATGGAATTCGAGCCTTACAGAAGACTTGAAAAATAATAACCACTAAGGGGGTGAGTTAAAAATACTCAGTGAATATATATATATATAAATGCAGAAGATGATCATTATACCATGGTTGCTCACAAATGGCCTGTAGAATCAATATAAGATAACAAATAAGGGTGAAATAAGTATCCATATAAATATCCATATAAGTATCCAGTGTACGAGTCAACGCACATATGATATAATAGGATTGGGTCACATGAAAAGTGCAATCACATTGTCTGTAATAGTACAATCGTGTTAAATTCAATATTCCAGCACTTTCATAAAGTGCATAAATTACTTTACATAAGGGAGATCAATCCTTATGACTAGAGAATATTTACACCCTCCCTAGCAAGGGTCAAATTAATACCAGAGAATATTTACACCCTCCCTAGCAAGGGTCAAATTAATTAATACCAGTGTGCATACGGTCGATGGAATTACTTGCTACACTATCAAGGTAGCCCTGTTATAATACCATATGGGTGTGTCTCCATATAACAATATAAATAGCATAAATAAAACTCATATAGCTGTGGAACAATCATATATATATATATATATATATATATATATATATATATATATATATATATATAATGAATAATAGGACAAATTGGGGTCAAGTTAAAAAATAGTCGGCGGGGCCCAATTGCGCTGCCGCAACTGACACTCGCCGTTACGGGTTCGTTTTGGGATTTTTAGGTAGTTTCTGGTTAAGTATGTTACCAAAGGATTTAGGTGGACCATGAGGAACCATTTCAAAGCTTAGGACAAAACTAGAAGAATAGGCCAAGTGGTGGTTCAATTGGCTTTCTGGATTTTATTTTATAGACAAACAAAAATTAGGTCATTTTAGGCCGTTTCGGTGGGCTTATTTACGGGTCCAAATGCACTGTTGGTGTTTTTGAATATCAATCTTTGTTTTATCAGTCCAAATTACATATTATAGCATATATGATGCAAATCATGCATGATTATACATATAGACTCACCTTTTATGCAATTAGTCCACTTTATCCCCCAAATATCTCTTGTAGGCCCTAATCAGCTCGCCGCTCGACACTCCGAACTGGAGTACTCGGCGGTTCACATATTTCCATATATAACACTCTGGTAAGATGTAAAAATATCACAAAACACATTATTCACATTAAAATACATAAAGCATACACATTATGCACTATAAATCTTACTTTACACAATTTACTCTTTTTCCATTCCTTTATGCTTTAAACACATTCTATCACCACATTTGACTTACATTTCACATATTTATCACTTTTAAACCAAATTAATAACTCATATATACTTAGCTTAGCATTCCATATCAAACATACACCAATATTCAAGTTTAGCTTCCAAGTACTTATATCAATTATCTTTTCCACATCAAAGCTTATACATTTACATTATATACTCCATTAAACCATATTCAAACCTTACCTTTCTAATTACTTTATCCTAACATATTGTCACAGCCCAACTTAGGAGCTATGACGGTCCTAGGGTACGGGTGATGCTTATGCTACTAGTACCGCGAAGAACTCATAAAACTATACTATATGGCATGCAAAACATTAATAAGCTCAAAATGGCTTAAACATCTTATGAAAAATTGGGCAACATCTCCTTTATATAAGGAGCATGCCCAGCTGCTAAGAACACAATAAAACACTTCAACATAGTTCACCATTTAGGGTTTCAAATGTTCATATTACTTTCAAACCATACAAAATGGATTCTAATCCATAAATACTAACATATAACACCATATGAACATTTCCAAATCAAAAGAACTCAAATAGAAACAACTTAC